>OX388341.1:14592130-14890879 GCA_947579665.1 Sympetrum striolatum | reverse complement strand
AATTAAATTTTTGTTTGATTTTTAACCCAAGAAACGACGAAAACTCGAAAATAATTGGTGAAAAATCGAGTTTTATGCCATATTTTGCCAAACTTTTTGCATAGCTTGTCTAGATTAGATTTATTTGAAAGTTTACGACAGGATCTAAAAATGTCAGTACAAATATTCAATTTCACTCAGAATTTAGCGAAGGAAAACGTCGAAAACTCGCATAAATTTGAAGAAATACCACATTTCTGGCTAGATTTCCCTGAAAAGTAAGCAAAACTTCTCAATTTTGGACTCATTTGAAAGTTTATTACAAGGTCTATCTAAATTCGGAAGTAATATATAATTTTTTTTAGCAATTAAACTAAAATTCAGCGAAAACCCGGAAAAAACTGGTGAAATTTAACGTTTTTGGCCATATTTTGCTAAGAAATTAATTAAACATGGCAGGTTTTGACCTTTTTTAGGTTTCAAGACAATATTCATCTAAATTCAGAAGAATTATTCAATTTTTTTAGCTATAAACCTAATAATTGTTCACAACTTGAAAAAAACTGGTGAAAATTCCTGTTTATGGCCATATTTTGCTAAACATTTATCAAAACTCGTCAAATTTGTACTCATATTAAAGTCTTTGATGAGATCCTTTCAATTTTTTTAGAATAGTTCAATTTTTTTATGACTTTAACCGAAAAAACGTCGATAATTCGCCAATATTTAATTTTTTAGCTATCTGCCTAAAAGGTGTTGAAAACTCGTGATAAACTGGTGAAAATTCCGGTTTTTTGCCATTTTTTGCTAAATATTAATCGAAACTAGTCAACTGTGGACTCATCTTAAAGTCTTTGATGGGATCTATACAAAGTGATTAGAATAATTAAATTTTTGTTAGATTTTAACCCAAAAAACGTCGCAAACTCGAAAATAATTGGTGAAATTTTGAGTTTTAGGCCATAATTTGCCAAAATTTTGGCATAGGTTGTCTAGATTAGATATATTTGAAATTGTACGACAGGATCTAAAAAATATCAGTAGAAATATTCAATTTCACTCAGAATTTAGCCAAAAAAACGTCAAAAACTTTCATATATTTGAAGAAATATCACATTTCTGGCTAGATTTTGCTGAAAAGTAAGCAAAACTTCTCAATTTTGGACTCATTTGAAAGTTTATTACAAGGTCTATCTAAATTCGGAAGTAATATGTAATTTTTTTAGCTATTTAACTAAAATTCAGCGAAAACCCGGAAAAACTGGTGAAATTTAACGTTATTGGCCATATTTTGCTAAGAAATTAATTAAACATGGAAGGTTTTGACTTATTTTAGGGTTAAGACAATATTCATCTAAATTCAGAAGAATTATTCAATTTTTTTTAGCTATAAACCTAATAATTGTTCACAACTTGAAAAAAACTGGTGAAAATCCCTGTTTATGGCCATATTTTGCTAATTATTTATCAAAACTCGTCAAATTTGTACTCATTTTAAAGTCTTTGATGAGATCCTTTCAAATTTTTTAGAATAGTTCAATTTTTTTATGACTTTAACCGAAAAAACATCGATAATTCGCCAATATTTAATTTATTTAGCTATCTGCCTAAAAATTGTTTAAAACTCGTGATAAACTGGTGAAAATTCCGGTTTTTTGCCATTTTTTGCCAAATATTTATCGAAACTAGTAAACTGAGGACTCATCTTAAAGTCCTTTATGAGATCTATACAAAGTGATTAGAATAATTAAATTTTTGATAGATTTTAACCCAAAAAACGTCGCAAACTCGAAAATAATTGGTGAAATTTCGAGTTTCAGGCTATAATTTGCCAAAATGTTGGCATAGGTTGTCTAGATTAGATTTATTTGAAATTGTACGACAGGATCTAAAAAATGTCAGTAAAAAGATTCAATTTCACTCAGAATTTAGCCAAAAAAACGTCGAAAACTCGCATATAATTGAAGAAATATCACATTTCTGGCTAGATTTTGCTGAAAAGTAAGCAAAACTTCTCAATTTTTAAATCGTTTTAAAGTAAATGACAATGTCTATCTAAATTTTGAAGTAATATTCAATTCTTTTAGCAATTAACATAAAAATCGTCAAAAGCTCAAAAAACTGTTGAAATTTCTTTTTTTTGCTTTAATTTCCTAAAATAGCTAATTTTGTCAAGTGTGGACTCATTTGAAAGTTTATGAAAAGTCTTTCTAAATTCAGAAGTAATATTCAATTTTTGTAGCAATTAACATAAAAATCGTCATAAACGAAAAAACTGTTTAAATTTGTTTTTTTTGCCACATTTTGCTAAAAGAATAGCTAATTTTATCAAGTTTGAAGGCTCATGACAAAAGCTTTCTAAATTCAGAGGAAATATTTAATTTTTTTTCCTATTTATCTAAAAATCGTCGAAAACTCGAGAAAAACTAGTGAATATTCCGGTTTTTGGCCATATTTTGCTAAACATATATCAGAACTAGTCAACTATGGAATAATTTTAAAGTCATTGATGAGATCTATCCAAATTCATTAGAATAGTTCAATATTTCTAAGACTTTAACCGAAAAAATGTCGAAAATTCGCCAATAATTGTTGAAATTTTAGGTTTCTAGCCAGAGTTAGCTAAAATGTTGGCTAAACTTCTCAATTGTGGATTCATTTGAAAGTTTATGACATGGTTTATCTAATTTTAAATTAGTAATAAATTTTTTGTAGAAACTAACCTAGGAATCGTCCACAACTCGACAAAAACAGGTGAAAATTCCGGTTTTTGGCCATTTTTTGCTAAATATTTATCGAAACTAGTCAACTGTGGACTCATTTTAAAGTCCTTGATGAGATCTATACAAGTAAATTAGAATAATTAAATTTTTGTTAGATTTTAACCCAAAAAACGACGAAAACTCGAAAATAATTGGTGAAATTTCGAGTTTTAGGCCATATTTTGCCAAACTTTTGGCATAGCTTGTCTAGATTAGATATAATTGAAAGTTTACGACAGGATCTAAAAATGTCAGTATAAATATTCAATTTCACTCAGAATTTAGCCAAAAAAACGTCGAAAACTTTCATATATTTGAAGAAATATCACATTTCTGGCTAGATTTTGCTGAAAAGTAAGCAAAACTTCTCAATTTTGGACTCATTTGAAAGTTAATTACTAGGTCTATCTAAATTCAAAAGAAATATTTAATTTTTTTTAGGTATTAACCTAAACTTCGTCGAAAACCCGAAAAACTGGTGAAATTTAACTTTTTTGGCCATATTTTGCTAAGAAATTAATTAAATATGGCAGGTTTTGACTTATTTTAGGTTTCAAGACAATATTAATCTAAATTCAGAAGAATTATTCAATTTTTTTAGCTATAAACCTAATAATCGTTCACAACTTGAAAAAAACTGGTGAAAATTCCTGTTGCTGAACTGAGATTTTGCTGAAAAGTAAGCAAAACTTCTCAATTTTGGACTCATTTGAAAGTTTATTACAAGGTCTATCTAAATTCGGAAGTAATTTGTAATTTTTTTAGCTATTAAACTAAAATTCATCGAAAACCCGGAAAAACTGGTGAAATTTATCGTTTTTGGCCATATTTTGCTAAGAAATTAATTGAACATGGCAGGTATTGACTTATTTTAGGGTTCAAGACAATATTCATCTAAATTCAGAAGAATTATTCAATTTTTTTTAGCTATAAACCTAATAATTGTTCACAACTTGAAAAAAACTGGTGAAAATCCCTGTTTATGGCCATATTTTGCTAATTATTTATCAAAACTCGTCAAATTTGTACTCATTTTAAAGTCTATGATGAGATCCTTTCAAATTTTTTAGAATAGTTCAATTTTTTTATGACTTTAACCGAAAAAACGTCGATAATTCGCCAATATTTAATTTTTTTAGCTATCTGCCTAAAAATTGTTTAAAACTCGTGATAAACTGGTGAAAATTCCGGTTTTTTGCCATTTTTTGCTAAATATTTATCGAAACTAGTAAACTGAGGACTCATCTTAAAGTCCTTTATGAGATCTATACAAAGTGATTAGAATAATTAAATTTTTGATAGATTTTAACCCAAAAAACGTCGCAAACTCGAAAATAATTGGTGAAATTTCGAGTTTTAGGCTATAATTTGCCAAAATGTTGGCATAGGTTGTCTAGATTAGATTTATTTGAAATTGTACGACAGGATCTAAAAAATGTCAGTAAAAATATTCAATTTCACTCAGAATTTAGCCAAAAAAACGTCGATAACTCGCATATATTTGAAGAAATATCACATTTCTGGCTAGATTTTGCTGAAAAGTAAGCAAAACTTCTCAATTTTGAAATCGTTTTAAAGTAAATGACAATGTCTATCTAAATTTTGAAGTAATATTCAATTCTTTTAGCAATTAACATAAAAATCGTCAAAAACTCAAAAAACTGTTGTAATTTCTTTTTTTTGCTATAATTTCCTAAAATAGCTAATTTTGTCAAGTGTGGACTCATTTGAAAGTTTATGAAAAGTCTTTCTAAATTCAGAAGTAATATTCAATTTTTGTAGCAATTAACATAAAAATCGTCATAAACGAAAAAACTGTTTAAATTTGTTTTTTTTGCCACATTTTGCTTAAAGAATAGCTAATTTTATCAAGTTTGAAGGCTCATGACAAAAGCTTTCTAAATTCAGAGGAAATATTTAATTTTTTTTCCTATTTATCTAAAAATCGTCGAAAACTCGAGAAAAACTAGTGAATATTCCGGTTTTTGGCCATATTTTGCTAAACATATATCAGAACTAGTCAACTATGGAATAATTTTAAAGTCATTGATGAGATCTATCCAAATTCATTAGAATAGTTCAATATTTCTAAGACTTTAACCGAAAAAATGTCGAAAATTTGCCAATAATTGTTGAAATTTTAGGTTTCTAGCCAGAGTTAGCTAAAATGTTGGCTAAACTTCTCAATTGTGGATTCATTTGAAAGTTTATGACATGGTTTATCTAATTTTAAATTACTAATAAATATTTTGTAGAAATTAACCTAGGAATCGTCCACAACTCGACAAAAACAGGTGAAAATTCCGGTTTTTGGCCATTTTTTGCTAAATATTTATCGAAACTAGTCAACTGTGGACTCATCTTAAAGTCCTTGATGAGATCTATACAAAAAAATTAGAATAATTAAATTTTTGTTAGATTTTAACCCAAAAAACGACGAAAACTCGAAAATAATTGGTGAAATTTCGAGTTTTAGGCCATATTTTGCCAAACTTTTGGCATAGCTAGTCTAGATTAGATATAATTGAAAGTTTACGACAGGATCTAAAAATGTCAGTAGAAATATTCAATTTCACTCAGAATTTAGCCAAAAAAACGTCGAAAACTTTCATATATTTGAAGAAATATCACATTTCTGGCTAGATTTTGCTGAAAAGTAAGCAAAACTTCTCAATTTTGGACTCATTTGAAAGTTAATTACTAGGTCTATCTAAATTCGAAAGAAATATTTAATTATTTTTAGGTATTAACCTAAAATTCGTCGAAAACCCGAAAAACTGGTGAAATTTAACTTTTTTGGCCATATTTTGCTAAGAAATTAATTAAACATGGCAGGTTTTGACTTATTTTAGGTTTCAAGACAATATTCATCTAAATTCAGAAGAATTATTCAATTTTTTTGCTATAAACCTAATAATCCTTCACAACTTGAAAAAAACTGGTGAAAATTCCTGTTTATGGCCATATTTTGCTAAACATTTATCAATACTCGTCAACTTTGTACTCATTTTAAATTCTTTGATGAGATCTATCCAAATTTTTTAGAATAGTTCAATTTTTTTATGATTTTAACTGAAAAAACGTCGATAATTCGCCAATATTTAATTTTTTTAGCCATCTGCCTAAAAATTGTCAAAAACTCGTGATAAACTGGTGAAAATTCCGGTTTTTGGCCATTTTTTGCTAAATATTTATCGAAACTAGTCAACTGTGGACTCATCTTAAAGTCATTGATGAGATCTATACAAAGTGATTAGAATAATTAAATTTTTCTAAGACTTTAAGCACAATACTACGACGGTTGATTTCTTTGGCATTTCTTATGAGAGGGCACGAATTTATCAAAACATCACTACCACACTTCTTGCATTTCATGCACTCTGTAAAGCCCAAGCCACGTTCACTTTTCCGCTCAAATGCTACTTCCCCATGGCAGTCCTTGCAAACTACAAGTGTAGCATGTGTGGGGAAGACGGAGAAAATATCGATGAAATTGTAGCTTAGATGTTCGTTGACGACGAAGTCTGTGGCACTTGCGCTCCCAATTTTATTTGACGACGTGCTAGCGTACTCGGTAAATTTCTCGGGCTTGCCGACGTTCCTTTGCAAACTTTTATTTTTTTTTCGATAAGCAAAGGTTCTTTTGCTTCGGGAACCCTTCCTATCCATGGTTGAACAGGTAAATTACTCGCGAATCCAAAAGAATATGGAGAAGAATATTTCGAAACGAGTGGACGCAACCACGACGGAATCGAAACTAACTACATCTAACCGAAACCGTAAGAGTGTGTTAGTCACAGACTTTTTTTCTCTAACCCTAGCCCTATTTTACCTTCCTCGGATATCGGAAATAATTCAGGTATAAACCTGAAACACAAATGATTTCCGGCGCGGCATGTGCGAGCTCGGCACGCCGCGAGAGCGCCCCTAAACTTTTTAGGTTTCGAATCCGGCAAAATCCTTTCGGTATCTTATTTTTAGATATCTAAACTTGAAAATAATTCAAAAAAAAAATATTAGATTTTTTCAAAATGTTACATGAGAACACCCCCTTAATAAGATAACAATTAATACAAAATAAATTTAATGATTGTGCAATAAATACATTACATTAAATATGACAAGAAGAACGAAAATAAATATACACAGAGATCATCGCAAAAATTCAAAAGAAAAAGCAAATACAGTGCTATCCGTATGTAAATTCAGCATATACTAAGAACTGAAGATCTTCTCAAAATGGCAAACTAACGAAAATTATTTTATTTTAATTTCATGATCTCAAACCCATATTTGCTTCCCCATTTGGTTATCTTGAAATTTGTCTCCGTCTCCCAATAAATCCGACTTGAGGGTTTAAAATCTGTGAGACAGAGAGGTCAAAAACTTCATATTCAATCGCTTTCTAATATAAAAAATTATATGTTTAAGATAATTTTAGTCAAAACCCTTCGGCAATACTAATAGGTATGTGTATCAGACCTAGTTTTGAAAAGGTCATTGACCTCGAGCAGCTGATTTCCCCTTCGACAGGAATCGGCTCTGGGACCTGTCGGTTGCATAATCTATAGGATAATAATTCTTTACGATACCATCCGTATAATCGTACGAGAATTTAAACATCATCTTTGTCTCCAAGGATATTTTACGCACACAAACTTACATAAAAGGTTCGGCAATTTCGTTTGAATTCTCTCAATAACTACTCGAATACGATATTCCACGACCAAAATACGTACGACCATTATCTCTGATTTAATCCCGCAAAAGAAAACATGTCTGCCATCGATCGACACGATCCTTGCGTTTATTTCTTATGAGAGAGACAATTCGAAGAACAGCTGATATAAATCGCTTAACATTGGCAAGATTCTAAGACTTATTATCATTATTATTAGGGGTCTTTATTAGGCGAGATCGAGATATAGCAGAGCGAACCCTTATATTCGCTTATGGAAAAAATTATTTAAAATGCGGTCAACGCGGGGATGCAATATTAAAATAAATCAGCTGATTTAGCAGGTGAAATTCACATTAAAAAAGATACGATTTAATAGAACGTTAATTCATACGAAATTTCCGAATGTGCAAACCTCAACGTGGTAAGACGTTTTTCACATGCCCTTTGCAATACTGCTAAAGTTATCAAGAAAAGCTAAATATTCGTAAAGAAAAAGGAAAATGAAGTCGAGAGCGTTAGACTGGCATGAGATATAATTCGGATTCTTTCGCTTTTAAATTAAATAAAAAACATCGCATTTGTTAGTGAACCTACAAAACAATGCTAGGCATGAATCTAAGATATAAAGGAATAAAAACACAAAGAATAGGAGAATATACCCAAAAAGTTATAGATAAAACCACAGACTTTCAATTGTTTATAATGAGTCGTACATTTAATCACGCAACTAGCTATCAAAAGTAGCAGACTTTTTCTTTGGAAAATACGTGAAAGATATGACAACTGTCTACGATCACGTGATGAACTATTTCATCGAAAAAATGCACTTCGATATTAATCCTAAAAGAGAAGAACCGACCAATGTTTCTCCCACCGAAATCATCTTGCCTTCCTTACCCCATTGTTCCTTCTTGATTTACGAAAAAGGCGCCTGATTATGCTGGAGTCGCACAAATAGATGCAGTCGGAGAGTAGTTCTTTCCATTTATTATTCTCTGAATATATAAATAGAAATTGGGAGCACATATGATTAGTACATTTGTAGCATTTTATAATAATATTACCCCGTAAGAAAAAACATTTACTTCAATACCTCTTAATCAAACGAATATAACACTAACGTTGAGTCACTAAAGTCTCTTGGTGAATACACACTAATTGGAAATATTGCTGTCTAATTAAAAAACTTGGGAGTAATATTCACATAGTTGTCAATTATATTGATACTTATATAAAAGATTACAGTGGAATTGTTCACCTATCAGACAGTGGTACTGAACAGCAGTTGGTTTCGAATATATATCGCCTCATCACCGCAAATGTTAATTCCGAACCCAATGTAAATTCAGTGTTAATTTAGAGTCACGCATTCATCTCCGGAAACACAAATATTCTACGAAAGTTTCGACGCACTACTCATTCCTTGGATTGCGTTCGGTTTTGACGTGCGTTTCCACTTCTTGCGAAACAGCAGTTTATTCGGAAACATACGAGGCAGAGAGACTTCTGGATGCGGGGAAAGTCTACCTAACGACATTCTGTAACACACTGCGACCGATGGTTTTTATAACAACTTCGTAAAAGAGACAAACACTCGGCTGAGGAAGTTTTCTTTCTAAATCCAAAGTGCAAGAACAACGAAATCGAAGGAGCTAACAGTTCCGATATAAATGAGTACAACTTCATCACTAGGTATACTATAAGAATGAAATATTCGCTACATTATAGCTCATACTATTTACTACTGGGCGGTATCATCATGTTTATATCAAAACAATTGATGAGATGAAGCGAATAGATTTCTAAAAGATTGTTCCCAAAAAAAAAAAGGTTTTCTGTGAATCTTGACTTCAATAATTTCCGTTTTAGTCACGATGCATATTTCAAAGAGAGTTTATACACTGACTCGTAGCGTATTTTTTAAGTTTAAGTTTTTATTATATTCACATTCTAGCAATGACAAAAAATTAAAAAGGGATTTATGAACTATTTTACGCGAACACTGGCCAAAAAGCAGATATCCGTAAACCGAAACTTCGCTGATGCATTATTTTGTCAGTTTATAAACACCAAAAATCTGATGTGGCCAACACATGACTTTTTCCGTATTTATTGAAAACGTAAGCCTATGCCAGTAATATATAAATAACTCCAAAACAATGAGTGTTACAGGAAAATGTTTCATACAAGCTTTGTAGTTCTGCATTCTGACAGAGATAAGTATGAAAAACTTCAATTTCTATGTAAACAACAACTTCCGGTTACCATTATTGAAGAATAACTCCTAAACGATCAGTGTTACGAAAAACGTTTTTATACTAAAGTTGTAGTAAAATACATTATCTACAACTTTTGTGTGTATATGTATATACCTATATTGCATTCTGAAAGAGATATTTAAGAACCAAACTTTTGTTCCGGATAAACCGGAACTTCCGGTTAAGCGATATTCTCCAAAAACTAATCAACTCTTGGCATAATTAGTAAAATTCTAATTATGAATTTTGAAAATGATCGGATAATTAATTTTGAAGATAGAGCGCCCACAAACTTTTTAACCACTGACAGACAGACACACAGACAGACATGTTCGGGAAAATAGCTAAATCATGCTCTATGGGCCCCAAAACATCTATTTCCGTCGAAATCTGGAGGTCGAATTTTTTTGCGAATACAATACTTTCTCTATACTACGTATAGGGAGAAAGTAAAAATTATAAACCTGACTATGGTTAATAGTATATCGCATTATATAGTATTTATAGCTTTCACGTGCAAGCAATGAACAACTTATTATAAAGATTGTTAATTGGATTATAATTTAGCTTAAATCACATTACAATTATTAATCGTTAGTACATTTGAAAAATGCTATAAAAGTGTATTTTTACTTTCTCCATATACGAAGTATAGAGAAAGTATTGTTTTCATGAAAAAAATCGACTTCGAGATTTCAACGGAAATACATGTTTTGGGGTCCCTAGAACACGTTTTGACCATTTTCGGAATGATGTCTGTGTGTATGTGTGTGTGTGTGTGTGTGTGTGTATGTGTGTGTGTGATAGTGGACGCTCTTACGTGAAAACTATTGGTCGTATCAACACCAAACTTTATATATAGTACTGTGGTGTGTGCTGTCAGAGTTGATTAGTGTTTGGAGTAAATCGGTCAACCGGAAGTCGAGCTTTATTCATTAAAGCTAATTTCCGGTTTTCAAAATATCTCCATAAATATGATATAAACGTATATTGTATTACTAATAAAAGTTTTAGATAATATAATTTACTATAACTTTTGTATTTAACATATTTTAGTATCACCGGTTGATTAGGAGTTATTCGTGAAACACTGATAAACCGGAAGAAGATGATTATGTACTTTGTGGGCGCTCTGGGCTCTATGGGCGAAAGGCCAGTTTCATCGTTTTTCATCCAGCATGTCCCGAACAATATTATTTATAATGTTTAGAGTTCGAAATTACTGTCGTAGATAAGTATTTACATCTTATATATGGAGAAAGTCATGTGCTGGCCACATCAGATTTTTTATTAATTAATTTATATATGATCCAGCCCAGCATCCTCACCTCATCCTCGCCTCACGGACGCTGCCAACCACTTCTGAGATAGACGAAACTTAGGGGCTACCGCCATCTTGCAATCCAAATACATTCCCATTTCTAATAGACGAGGACAAAATCCCACTCCCCTCCCTCCCTTCCCCTCCCTCCTTCCCCCTCCACTCACCAAAGCTATCCCCAATGTATTCGTACGGGGTTAAATCCAGGGATTCGACAATACCATACCTCTCCACAGGTCGACAACTGCCTCAAAATCGAATAAAAGTTCCGTTTTAACAGTCAAAATCATCGCAATTCCGACGTTGTAATGACATTGGATTGCATAAATAAGAAACTCTATTTAATCATCTTTCTATCGGTGCTAGTCTCCATTTCCTAAGGTCATTAATTATAATTTTAAAGTGCGATATAAATAGAGACTGTAAACACCAAAATGTACTAAACGCGTTTATTCTGAGGGAGTCTTATAAACACTTTTAAACGCTGTCCCTCCTGAGTCATTCCCAAGAAGGGAGTTTCCCCAATAGCCTCACATGAAGGTTACTGTGTAGAGTTATGACAGAAGGCTTTTCGATGCCCTCTTACGAGTAAACTACGAATCCAACTGAAGTGTGGCTCTTCGCCGTATTGAAATACATGACCTGTGAGGGAGGCTAATTCTTACCCGAGGGTCTTTGATTGACGGAGGTGCTTGGATCGGTTGCCAAGGCGACGGATTGACGTAGTTTCACATTAGATTACAGTCTTCGTCTGCGCTGTCGTCTGAATGAGTCAGTGCAGGGGGGAGAGGAGGGGAGGTTACCATGACGACAGAGAGTGGTGAACAACAATACGGGAAGAAACAAAAGAGGAGCGACGGATAATTCGAAATGGAAACAGATAAACGCAGAATATTGGAGATACGTAAGTGATAAGAGGTGTGTTGAAAACAGAAGAACTACGATTTTGAACAGTTGAATATCGAATATAAGGGAAGGTAAGCAAGTGAAGTAGGGGATGTAAAGTTTGAGTAAAACAAAAGAAAGGCGATATTTTTATTTCAAATTTAACAGAAGACGTGCGAATATGTTCTTTGTTCCAATACTTAAGGGGATAGTTTAAAAACAAAAGAAAAACGATATGACGATGCAAATTGAAACAAGTTAACCACGAATAGCTCCTTCTACTGCGATAAAGCGAGCGCTACGTAATTTAATAAAGCAATGAAATTTAAAATAAGCTTAATAAATGAATATATTTATAAATATTGACATTCATAAATGTAATTATGATAAAAATAAACAATTAATAAATAAATAACTGTTAATATTGATATAAATATATAACTTGACGCAATTAAATGATCTGGAAATACAAAGCGAAGGGTAAAATAAACACAATTTACACAGCATCGAAAAAAATATTATGAAATTAAATCATTTATAATTAAATAAATATTATTTAATTATTGAAAAAAATTAAATAATAAAAAATGGGAAATCGAGTGAAGTCTTACAAGGAGAACCAGAAATGAATATTACACAGTGTAAGTGTCAGGTTGTGCTACCCTGCCTCTTGCAGGGCTCGTCAGCATTCCCCGCCCCTTCGTCCTCTCAGGTAGCATCTTTATGGCGTGAGAATCTGCACACCTGGGAGAATACAAGCTAACTACTGACGAAGGCTTGGGAGGACGGGGGGATGGGGGAGAGACGCGGTTGCACGGGGCACGGGGAGTAGAGGAGGAGACGCGATGGTGATATGTAGTTGATTTCAAGTAAATAAAAGCACTCGTTCTGATGCCAATGATTTCTTCTCTGTTCCCGGCTATTCTCTAAGCGAACCCTCACCCATCCTGTGGGCGGCCTTACAAACTGGTGACAGCGGTGGGATCCTAGGCAGATACCCATTCTTAAGGGAATAGTAAAAAAAAAAAAAAAAATCAGAGAGAGTCGAAGTCATGGCATCCCGCGTGAGTTTTGGAGGCCGGGAAGTAAACCTCCAAGAAGCAATCAACGAGCTGAGCACGAGAATTGGGGAACTGGACGCGGAAAATGTAGGTTTGAGGAGATCGCTTGCTAATGGCAATGGGGAGGCGGTGACAAGAAAGAACTTCGCCCTGATATCCCTGATTGACGTCTTTTCGGGAGAACCTCAAGCAGTCACGTCCTTCTTCGAGAAGATCGAAAGGACGGCGGAGCTTAGCGGATGGGGCGACGCGGAGAAACTTCATGTTGCTTCCCTTCGTCTGGGAGGAGAGGCCGCAGAGTACTACCGGAGTAAAGAGGAGTGTCGAGAGGCGACGGGATACGAGGTGCTAAAGGACCTACTCGTGGAGAGATTCAGAACCAAGAGGAGCGCGAGGTTCTATCGGGAGAAGCTCTCCACGATGCGACTGGAACCCCGCGAGGAGATAGAAGCCTTTGGCGACCGGATCCGCGCGGTCAACATACACACGTACGAAGCGACCGGAGTGCCCGACTACGTCGCCGCAGTGCGATTTGAGGCGGACCAACGAGCCTTAGACGCGTTCCTGAATGGTCTCCCGTGGGAATTGGGCCGCCAATGTCGTCTTACGGCACCAGAGACCCTCGAGGAAGCCATTAAGCAGGCCGTGAGAATCAACGAGGTGGAGCGCAGGGCGACCGCTGAGCCCCCGACGCGGCGAGTGTTCCGGACTCCGAGGGAGCTCGCTTGCTTCTCGTGCGGCTTAGCGGGACATATCGCGCGGCAGTGCCGGAGAGGGCGACGCTGTTTCTCCTGCGGTGGAGCGGGTCACATCGCCCGGGACTGCAGAGCGAGGCGACCGGCACATCGGCCGAGGGATTTAAACGAAGAGGGGGTCGGAGAAGCCACCGGAAGCGGCCCCTTTTAGATGTACTCCTGCCTCGAGTGGAGCGGACGAAGGCAACGAGGGATTTGGTGGCGGTTGTGAGAATGGGAGAAGGTATTTATAGGTTTCTTATCGACACCGGTGCCCAAGTTTCCCTGATATCGCGTGATGTTTGTGATTCGCAGGATGTAAAGCGGTCCCCATATCGAGTGAAAGGTATTACGGGAAGACTGGTGAGAAATTACGGTGAAAAAGTTATCCCCTTTAACGTAGGGAAGCAGACATACAGGGCCCGGATGCAACTGGTGGATAATTTAGGAGGTTTTGACGGTATTCTAGGTTTAGATTTTCTAGAAGAGAATAGGGCGAAAATCGATGTAAGTGAAGGCACTTTAGTGATAGGGCAACATGTGTGGGCTGTGCGTGAGAGGCAGGAACTGCAGCGAAGAGAAAAGCCGACTAAAGGGAGAGATTATAGGGAACCGCAGGAAATAGGCGAGATACACGTTAGGCGGGTGAACGCTGAGATAATTCCTCCACGATGCGAAAAGCTCGTAAGCGCTAAACTTGTGGATATGGATTTGCCGTTGGGGAGTGAAGTGATAGTGGAACCAGGATTGGAAGACCAAAGTGGTTGTTACGTGGCTCGAGGGTTGTGCCGAGTAATGGGAGACGCCTGTGTCGCATTGAAGATAACGAACGCAGGCGACGAGGCCTTGAGAAAGGGAGTGAGGATAGGAGAGGCGCATATGACGTATAGGGGCGATCAGCTGAGAGGGGCTAAGCAGACGAGTTGGGTACGCCTAGTTCGGGATACCGAGACAGAAATGGATTTCCCCGATAAACTACATCACTTATCGCCCGAAGAAAGGGAGGAACTATTACCGGTCTTGCAGGATTACCGCCATTTGTTTACAGAGGGAGTGAGCCCACCGGCGACGAACATCACTTCGCATAAGATTGACACGGGGGATTCTTCCCCAATCAATCGTAAACCGTACCGTACCCCTCACTCCCAAAAAGTCATAGTACAAGAACTTGTTAGGGAACAGCTGGAGGCAGGAATAATAGTTCCTAGTGAAAGTCCTTGGGCCTCCAGGATAGTAATCGTACCGAAAAAGTCTGCCGATGGTACACCTAAGTATCGCTTCTGTGTTGATTACCGCGAATTGAACGCAGTCACCACTTCAGATGTGTATCCAATTCCCAATATCATTGATACTCTTGACAATTTGGGCGGATGTAAATATTTTACAACCCTGGATATGACAAGTGGGTATCATCAGATACCAATGCACCCCGATTCGCGACCTAAGACCGCGTTTAATGTAGAAGGTGGGCATTACGAATATACCCGTATGCCTTTTGGACTTAAAAATGCCCCCGCAACATTTCAAAGAATGATGGACGGTGTCCTTCGGGGACTCAAACCGATGGAGTGTTTGGTATATTTAGATGACGTCATCATCTTCAGTGGGGACATTTGTGAGCACGCGAGGAGAATGAGGAAGGTGTTCGAAAAATTTGCGGAAGCGGGTTTGTCGTTGAAGTTTGAGAAGTGTCATTTTGCAAAATCAGAAGTGAAGTATCTAGGGCACATTATTAACAATAGAGGCGTTCAACCGGATCCCGAGAAAATTGAGGCGGTTCGGAATTTTCCTACTCCAACGTCAGCTAAGGAGCTTCAGTCCTTTTTAGGTCTAGCAAATTATTACAGGAGGTTCGTAAATAGTTTTGCCGAAATCGCATGCCCCCTGACGCGCCTCTTGAAGAAAGGAGCGGCTTTCGTTTGGTCACCCGATTGCGTTGCCGCTATGGAGGAACTAAAAAACGCTTTGGTAAGCAGCCCCGTACTCGTGTACCCGGACTTCACCCGCCCATTCATAATCTCCACGGACGCGAGTAATTTCGCGGTGGGAGCTGTGTTATCGCAAATAGTGGGGGGGAAAGAACACCCAGTCGCTTTTGCGTCCCGAAAGTTAAATCCGGCAGAGATTAATTACACCACCACGGAAAAGGAGTTACTTGGGGTTATTTGGGGCGTTAGTGAATTCCGTTGTTACGTCTATGGACGCAAATTCAAAATTATTACCGACCACAGCGCACTTAAATGGCTGTTAGGCCTCAAGGATCCAAGTAGTAGGCTACTACGTTGGTCGATCAAGCTGGGAGAATACGACTATGAAGTGGAGCATAAGCCGGGGAAAAGGCATTCCAACGCCGATGGACTCAGCCGGAAGATTCGGCGAATCGCCGTATACGATGAAGAGGACATACGCCGGAAGCAGCGTCAGGATTCGGAGTGTGACAAATGGAGGGGAAGGAGAGGATTTATCGAAAGGGGAGGCCTGCTAAGTCGGAAGACTAGAGATGGAGAAAAAGTAGTCGTTCCCGAATGTCTGCGAAACTCCATAATAAAACAATTCCATGAGCATCCACTTTCGGGGCACTTAGGGGCTAAGTCCACGATCGGGAGGATTACTAATCAGTATTGGTGGCCGGGATTGTCCAGGGATGTTAAAACGAAACTGCGAGAATGTGTATCTTGTTGCCGAAGGAGTCCTTATGGTAAAACAAAAGCACCGTTGCAGTCCAACCCTTCGGCGGAACAGCCATTCATGTTTGTTGCGTTAGATATTGTAGGGCCCCTTCCCATTACTAAGAATCGGTGTAGATACGTCCTCTCAATTATTGATCAGTTTTCCAGGTACTTAGAAATGATCCCTCTCCCTGATCAGACAGCAGAGACAGTTGCGGTGGCCTTGGTTCGACGGTGGATATTGAAATTCGGCGTCCCTCAGCGGATTTTAACCGATCAGGGAACTAATTTCATGTCAACTTTGTTTGTAGAACTGTGCAGGTTGCTGAAAGTTGAGAAACTGAGGACATCGGCGTATCACCCGGAGAGCAACGGTATGGTTGAAAGGGTTCATAGAACCATTTCCCAGGTGCTAAGTCACTACGTGAACAGCGATCAGAATGATTGGGATGAATGGCTACCCTACGCCGTGACAGCTTACAATACGAGCCGCCATACTAGCATCAAACATACGCCACACGAGGTTGTTTATGGTTACGAGATGAGGTCACCCTTTGAGTGTTTTGAGAGAAGAGGTAAGGGTTGGAGTAATACTTATGTGCCTCAGCTCAAGGAAAGACTTAAGAGGGTATGGGATGTATGTCTTAGAAACAGTGAGCGAGCGCGGAAGATGCGGGCGCGGCATTATGACAAAGGAACTAAGGAGACTTTTTATAAACCTGGTGATTTTGTTTACTTGAATAACCCATGTGTGAAGCCCGGTAGAGTAAGGAAATTCCATTGCCCCTGGAAGGGTCCTTATGAGGTTCTTGAAGTAGTTTCCCCAACGATCCTCCGTTTGCGACTTCCGTTTCCTCACTTTGATCGTACATAAGAATAGGGTGAAGCCATGTGTCGGGATTCCCCCAAACATGTCGACCGCGGTTGAGGAACGACCGAGGGGAAGGCCACGTGGGAAGAAGGATAGCAGACGAAGCACTTCCGCTTCTCCGTTAGATTTCTCACACCTAGACGCGACAGGGGCGCCCACGCTTTTATATTCAGATGAAGCGCATCCCGTGCCCGACCCAACGGTGCCATCTCAAGGGGTTGTCCGATCTCCCTCCACTCCCATCCCCACCCCTGCTGCTGACCACGCGCCTCCAGCTCTCGAGGCATCGCCACAACGTCACTCTGTCTCAGAGGCATCAACGCCCACTAGCGAGGAGCCAGGCGAGCGAATTCCTTTGAAGGACGTTCCGGGACGGTCACTACCCCGCAGCCCTTATCTTCTGCGGCCCCGAGAGCAGCCAGATAACGCGCCCACCGGACTGGAAGCCGACCTTGCGGACTTGCAGATTCCTGCTAAGGTCGTTACGGAGATATCGCCCGTACGCTGCCCTTATCCGCTGCGATCCCGGGGACAGCTGGTGAGCGACATAGCAGAGCCTGAGACGCATTCCCCGGAGGAAGCAGTGTGTGAAGTGCCCCCTTCTTCCCCATTGCCCCAACGCTCTCCTTATCCACTAAGAACCCGAGGGAACCCAAACGTGTCTTCCCCCTCGGCTTCCGATAGTGCTTGCACCACAGATCCAGGTTCGTTGACGCAAGAGAAGATTTAGGAACCATGAGGAAAATGTGTGTGTGGTTGTTAATTTTAAGCCTTTTAGAATTAGTAAGAGGACAAAGTATTTTGCCGCTGAGTAATGGAATTGTATTTGAGAGGGAACAGGATGTGATGTTAACGGAGCATGTTTGGACTATTGTGATCAATTTTAATTTAAGAGATGTGCGGGATGAATATAAGAAATTAAAATTTATTTTTGAGAAGGTAAGAGAGAGAATTTCTATGGAAGAGACTTGGTCTCTGACTGACGGCTACATGTTAGCGCTTCAGAGAATGGAGGGAGAGTATGAAAGGGTGAAGGATGAGCTGGAGGTGTTTCTGGGGTTGTTAGAGGGACGAAGAGTACGTAGAGGATGGATAGACGTCGGGGGCACTGTATTAAAGACAGTATTTGGCACTATGGATGCAGACGATCGGCGCCGTCTTGAAGATAGAGTTGCGCGGTTGGAGGAAGAAAGCGGGAGTGCGTTTGCCGAAGCCGCGTTACAGCTGACGATGGTGGAGGGGTTAGAGGAGAGAATCTCCAATCACACGCGAATTTTCCGTAGCATGATGACGGAGATGCTTAATATTCGGAATCGGACCGCCAACTTAAGTAGAGAATTGCAAAATAGGGATCGCCAACTGCGGAATTTGTTGGGAGATGAAGACGCATTACGGCAAATTGGCCACGTTTTGGTGAATGCCAGGATAGATCTAGTTGGGTTAAGGAATGCCATAGAGCATAGCGTACATAGCCATCTTAGTAGTATTCTCGTGCCTCCCGGAAAATATTTGGAATTATTGAGAAACATAAGAGATAAAATTAAGCACCCTTTGTACATGATGGTGCCTTGTGATTACGAGGCACTACATAGTTACTATGAAATGGTGAAGGCTTCGGCAGTCGTTTTGGGGGAACGGCTCCGTGTCGTAATAGATGTACCTTTGGGGGATAAAGGAGGGTCGTTTGAGAGATACAGGATGAGGGTTTTCCCCGTTTTGTATCCAGATTTGGGTTTACATGGCAAATGGGATGTTGGGCATACGTTGCTAATTAGTAATGATCGGTATTACTACACTGTGCTGACGGAAGGCGAATTAAGGGACTGTAAGGAAGGACCTCTCTTCATTTGTCCCGCGAACGTAGTCCTAAGAACTGGGGCAAATGGAGATTGTGAATATCAGTTGTTTATGGAAAAGCCGGCAACTAATTGCGAGAAAGCGGTCAAAAATCTTACGACGCCATATTTCGGCCGATTGAAACAAGGATGGGTTTTCTCAGTTCCTACCCATACCCCCATAACCATAGTGTGCCACAGCTCGAGTCAAGTCAGTAGGCCTCAATCAGCTCATCTTCGAGGCAGCGGGGTGATCCAAAACGTCTCAAACTGCGATATTGTAGGAGATACCTTTAAACTGATGGCAGCTTGGCATGGTAAGCATGAGATCAACGGTAGCCTTTTGGAATTGGTGTTACCTAACATATTTATGTTCGAGGACGAGAGGGCTCTTTTAAATTTAGAAAATGGGACCGAATTAGAGAAGGTGAAGGTAGAAATAGAGGAAGACATGAGGGAATCTGGGAAGGGGATTGATTTCCGGAAACTGATGTACAGGATTGGTACTCGCAGAAAGTCGGCAGCATCAATGAACTTACATATTAATATCGGTGGGGGAATTGCTGGTGCAGTGGTATGTGTTACGCTTATATTTTGGTGGCGCAAGTGGATTGCGAGTAAGTGCCAAATTGTACAAAATCGAGTGCATAAGCCTAAAGCAATAGATGCCAAGAATGTGCGGGTAGTGATTGAAGAAGATAGTCCGGAGTGAGTTGCACTTAGTAGATTTTATATAGTAAATACGTGCTTTGGTGGTTTAGTTTAGCAAAAAAAAAAAAATTTAGTGTTGAAGTAGATGCTGAAAGCAGTTAATATTGTAGATCATGTTTTACATTTATTTGTTACTTTTTATTAAATTTAATGTTTATTTTTATATTAGTTTAAGCCTGCACTTAATTGTATTGATGTGCTGATGTGATTGATTGTGAATGCATTGGTAATTGTTGAGTTGCAGTTTATACTGCAACTCTAATTTTGGTGGGGGATGGTGTAAGTGTCAGGTTGTGCTACCCTGCCTCTTGCAGGGCTCGTCAGCATTCCCCGCCCCTTCGTCCTCTCAGGTAGCATCTTTATGGCGTGAGAATCTGCACACCTGGGAGAATACAAGCTAACTACTGACGAAGGCTTGGGAGGACGGGGGGATGGGGGAGAGACGCGGTTGCACGGGGCACGGGGAGTAGAGGAGGAGACGCGATGGTGATATGTAGTTGATTTCAAGTAAATAAAAGCACTCGTTCTGATGCCAATGATTTCTTCTCTGTTCCCGGCTATTCTCTAAGCGAACCCTCACCCATCCTGTGGGCGGCCTTACACACAGTTAAGTATCGAAGCATCCCGACACGAAACTCGATTGTTCCTAGGAAATATGTTATTTTTAATTTTAAGTTTTTATTCGTTTCAAATAAATTAAATTTTAAACAGTACATTATAGGTCTTTGTAAAAACATGAAGCTGATTTAAATGTCCAAAGTTAACTAATGGTTTTATTGCCATGAAATGTCGGCTCTTCTTCCCAATAATACATGTCTTATTATCTTTCCTTTATATTCATTATCAGCGTTGAGTTCAAAAATCACCGACGTCGTTAGGGAATTGTTTACGTTCACAAAATCACACAAATCTTACGTCATTTTCGTCTGAAATCTCTCTATTTCGACTCGAATACGATATTCCACGACCGAAATAAGAATCTTCATTCAATTTCCTTTCTTTTGGTGCCCAACTTCGTAGAACCATTATTTCTAATTTAATTCGGCAAAAGTAACAATGCCTGCAAGGAACGAAACAGAGGTTCATTTATCATGGAAACGTATTTTGGATATTATTTCATAAGAAAGAAGATTTATTTCACTTCGTCCTTTTTAAACAAGTATAACACTATGGTTAATTTTAAATTTTAAATAAAGGTCGTCAATTTTAATTTATTAATTAACGTGGTGAATTTAAGGCTTTTGGAGCAGAGCCGTGGTCAAATTCAAACCTAATTGAGATGCAAGGGTTTTAATATCTGTGAGACGGATAGGCCAAAGACTTCATATTCAATCTCTTTACATTCAAATATAACAAATCATAACAAGTCATAAACCTTCGTCAAGACTAACAGGTATGTGTGAGTTTGCGAATGATCTACTTTTGGAAAGGCCATTGACCTTAATCAGCTGGTCTTTCATGCGTACTAACCGACATCGCCTTTGGGTCTTTGCTGGTTGCTGGCATAATCTATAGGATACCGCTGACTGAATACTGAAAAAAGAGGGACGAAAAATAAAAAAGGGTCTTTTTGGACATGATTATCTCAACTCCTCTGCGTGTTTTGCCAACGGAGTGTGTTATGAATAGTGCTCTACTCTGCTAGAAGGCTTCTGCTTCCACCAGAGGATATCACCAGAGGCACCCATTGAATTTCTCTGCAAGGCGCAGAATACCTCTCAGTCCGATTTTATTTTTCGTTTTGGGCTTTGTGAAATTATAAAGAACCCGATGTAATGTTTTTTTTTATTTCTTTAATTTTTCCTCTTTTGCTTTGTGAAGTAATAAATTGTTTTTGTCTTTTTCTAATAGCGGATATTTGGATCGGGAATTTCGTAATTTCTCGAAATCAACTCATCCTTTCTTTTGACAGCCAGGGAACCCAAAGCGAGAAAAATTATGTAAAAAATTTAACGTTTATAAATTGTAATTGATTTACATTTCAAACTTTATGGTTCAAAAGAACTACATGGATTCAATAATGCGGACATATTTAAACGTGCATACTTATCTAAAAGATTGAAATTAAGACCCGTCATATATGACGGGGGAATTCACTGATAACTTATCAAAAAGTATGAGCATTCATATATTATATTTATGCGTTAAACGAGATATTTCAATTAGAGTGGGGCTGCACGAATTAAAATCGTAACTAAAATATGATGAAACCAAGTTAAATAGTTTTATCAATTGTAAATCAAAGATAGTCCGAATTGTATTTTTTTAATTTCTGCTGTTGTATGCCTTATTTACTCAATATCTCGCAGCCACAAAAACATCGATGCTGTAGAGTATTTGATCACTTGATTCATTTAAAAATATCGCGTTTGAGGAAGTTTCACACAGAGAGAGACTCATCGGGGGATTTATATCAAAGAAAAAGAGTATATCGTCCGATTTTTCGAGAGTGGAAAGTACTGAAGCAGCGAGAATAAGACGGTGAGGTTACAGATAGATGCATCTTCATATTTAAAACGCGCTTCAGATGGTAATAGTGGCCAAGATGTACTCCTCCCTGGAGCATAAGCGATCTCTCTGACGATTCCCCTGGGAACGGACCACAGAATAACTATAATAGTAAAGGTGCAAGAAAAAACACTCCCCGAGTTTCCTAATGTAGAATTTCCATGCCAATCTCAAACAGTTTAAATATGCGTCAAACTTGTCACCGAATCTGCAGAAAAAGTGTTTGGACAAAGAAACAGGGATGGCTACATTACAGCAACCTTGCTTTCAGGATCAACAGGACCATAAGTCTGAATTAAAGACCACATCCTTGAATGCATCCACATAACTGGTCGGACGGTTGGGTGTGGGTGGAACACGAATCGTAGCCACCTCCTCGTGGTGAGTTCCTGATATAAGTTAATAAGAATAATAATAAATGAGCAAAGAGCTGCAAAATGATTTACCCTCATCAATACAGAATTTACATTATCATAAATATAACAAATAAATAACAAAGTTGGTCCTCCGTTATCAAAATGTTCGTCTGCTTACAAAATGGCAAATAACTCATTTTTAACGGGAATTCAGAAGTTTGAGCCGCATTTACGTACTCTATATGAAGTGTATAAGTTGTAAAAATTATCTTTCCCATTACATCAATAATAAAGTACCGTGAGGCTATTAGAAATTAAAAGTCGTAGTGCTTATAATTTTAGCGTGAAGGTGAATTTAGGGTTTTTTTGTTATTTTTCTTAAACTTTAAGGCCGTTTGTGCGAACTTAAGATATAATTTAAGATTTTTTCCTTATTTTTCAGTTAAATAGTATGCAAATACACAAATTTTGAGTGCTATAAGAATTCTAAACTCGAAAAATCGTTCTTTTCGGCATAACCCTCACCCTATGTCACCAAGTCGCAGATACCTCAATTCCAGAAATCCCTCTTCTTTCCCAGCTTCTTCTTCTTCTTGCCTCAGATACTCCTGAATCGTATCCCTGCAGAATATCTTTTCCTGTACAAAAACCGCAATAAACGAACGGCAATGGTACAGGAAAGATCATTAAACGGGCAGACAGCGCCTTCCGTTACTGAAGGCCTTCTAAGATTCCAGAAGAAAAACAGCATTTCATTATAAAGTAGGTAGAGAATGTTGTGAATTAAGATTTCGGTATTTTATTTGCAAACTAGCTGAAGCGCCCGTTGATTCTCAATTGGGGAATAAAGGAGTTGATTTAATTCAAGTTGTCGGTCGAGCTATGAGTAAATACCCCTCTAATTATACACAACTGAAATCCTTTTTTTAGGGGCCGTACACAAATTACGTAACGCCATTCGGGGGGAGGGGGGGAGGGTCCGGCGTACGTGGGGGTGGTCGAAAATTGGAGAATTTTGCGTTACGTAATTTGTGCACCCCTTACTGTACGGGGAAATGCTTGGATTCAACTATCGCATTGGTCGTCAGGTTGTTGACAAACACAAACATTTTGGAATATTTACGCGTATTAGGTCCGAATTCTCAATATTTCGATTCAAAAACACTATTTCAAAACCAAAATAAGAATCTTTATTTAATTTCCTTTAATTAAGAGTTCGTCTCGAGTCTGCACGACTACTCCTTCTAATTTAATTCCTCGAAAGAAATAAAGCCTGCAACCGATGAAAGTGAAATTTAAGTGGTCATTATGGAAATCTATCTAAGGGATCTTGGTTCGAATCCAGCGAAATCATCGAATAAAAATACGACTGTATTTTCCTTCTGATCCCATAGAATACGTACGCAAATTTGATGGAAATCGAGAAAAGGTGTGGACTCCAATCAAAGACTAACACACAAACACAAATTTATGTGTAATATTTTATTACGTTGCCCCCCTGTACCTGTCTGAAAATTTCTCTTTAAACGTGGTACCTATTATCTCAATTTGATCTTAGAATATATTTCTATATTACCTCTGATGGAGATATTTTTTATTCGGAGTAGATGAGATTGAATATTGAGTCGGTGCGGCTTTGTAGGCTTCATCGTAACTTACAATTCTTGGTATATTGGATTAGAAAGTCTGGTATTGGCTATCTCACCGCGACCGCCCGAGTCCCACGGCGAGAGAATTGGTCCACTAGGCCCACAACTAGCATTTCTGCCGCTGAGCGGGATTTAAACGAAATGCGCCAAGAAATGTCTGATCCCGCGTTAAATGGCGAGAGAGGAGGGGTCGTTAAATTTTGCGACACGTTGCTCATAGAAGGAAACCCATTAGAAGATTCACTTAAAGAAGACGAAAGCTCCGAAACGAGGAGAATGTATCCGGAAGTTAAAGTCGAATGTGAGGGAAAAGTTATTATGGAACTATTGGATACGGGGAGTGAAACGTCTATTGTGGAAGAGTCCCTGCTCAATGAAATTGAGAACACCAGGCCAGGTATACCGACCTTGCCCATTGACAAGTCTTATCTCGTTTCTGCAAACAGAAAAAAATCGAGCCCTAATACGCTTCAAGCCTCTCTGGGCGTAAAAGTTGAGAATTTTGAAACGGATGTTAGAAATCTGGTAAAGCCATTGATCCCTGGCTCAGATTGGGGTCAATGCAGTTTCGTTAGGAAATAATAGTTTAGTAAAAGAAATCGACCCGGAAGGAGACTCTTACTTGGAATTAAAGGATAATCCACAAATAACGTATGACGATAAGCGTAAGCTAATAGACTGGTTGACCAAATATAGAGCTGTGTTTTCGCATGTGCCCAGATTGACTAAGGACTTTGTGCACCGCGTTAAACTCTTAAGAGCAACGCTTAAAGAGCATTTCCCATGTCATAAATTTTTTCCATTTCTGCACGGGTCCTTTTCGGGTTAGTAAATTAATAGGCAAAAATGCTTGCATATTGTGCGACCAAAGAGGCCTGGAGGTTGGGACATACAATTTTGGGAATTCAAAACCCTATCATGAGCACGATTATTGACTGTGGGGTGGGATAAACCACCGATGTAAAGTGTAATAAAGTATTTGGACAGTGAAAATTTTGGATGATGAAATCTGATTTGTATGATTGTATGTTAAATTGTCAGAATGCAAATTATTCTGTAATTTAATGTGTAGTTATGATTGTATTCTATGTTTGTTTTATTGTTTTCAAAATAATTTACATTCTTGCGGGGGGGCAATGTAACGATATTTTTTAAAAGCCCCGCTATTGTTGGTTTGAGTTATGTAAATTGTGTGGAAATTGGTGGAAGTGGTTTTGTGTTGGTGGCGCTGGGGTGCCAGCAGACAGGCTACCAGTGACACTGCGTGTAGGATGACTTTCAAAAACTATTTAAATGACGGTAATCGCAATAATAAATTATGTCTCAGGTATAATTTGGATCCTAAATCTTTTTTTCCGGAACTTACGCTCGACTGGTCATTGCGCGGTGGGGCAGTGGTGTCCTCCGAACTCGGGGACCCAATATTAAATTCAGTAATCTTGTTTATTTTTGTGAGATGTGGCGGACGAATAATTTGTTCCGTTACAACGTCTACAAACAAACATTCCACCAATGTGCTATCAATGCTGTTATTGTAGGACCCCCCCCAAAGACTACAGACTAAAAGTTTAGCAGATATTTTTTAACTAAAAGGAAATTAGCTAGCTCATCAAACTTTTTAAATAAAGTACTGTATATTCCAGTGTATAAGTCCACCCAGCGTTCAATTCGATCCTTAAAATTTTGAGGTGAATTTCAGGTTTTAGCCTATGGTCAGCATATAAGTCAACCCAAAAAATACGGCAACACCACTTCCCTAGCTCTATTTTATGGATAGAAAATCTACAGTATCCATAAATATACGATAGCTTAAGGAATATTTACTGCATAAGATTAAGACTCTAGAATTGGCAAGTCCCTCTTTATGTTCAAAAAAACTTCAGTTGAACTGAAAAAATGTTGTTTTAGACACATTTACCAAAGACAACAAATCATTAGTCACAACAACGTTCATTTTGTTTCTCTTGAGCAACCCTCCAATGCCAAAAATGCAGCGCCCTGACTTACCTATATATACACTGCTGTTTGATGTGTGATCTGATGATGGTGGAGTTCCACGGAAACCTGTTGCCATTTTTAAATAAACTTGTGTGGAAGAGTGAATATCTATTTGCCTTATTCCTTACGATGGATTTCCACAACATGATCGCTTCTGTTGATTTAAAATAATAATCTCCTGAATTTCAATGCGACAAGATTGGCATGATTCTATTATGAACCATATTGTATTGTAGATTTTTGGAGCAGATGAAGCTTTGGCAAATGAAGCAGCTGTGGCTGCTCAAGCAATCAAAGATGATTGTGAGAGTGATTCAGCAGAAGCTGTACCAGCCTTGGAATCAGCCATTGACGTACTCAGTACTTTAAAACCACCAGATGCTACTGTTGTGGAAGCACTGAAAAATCCACACTGGTTTAAAATTGGTTATTTTATACTTATAGTTTTGACAGGGTTTTTCATAGAACCTTCTTTATGCAAGTGATTTTTATTTTCTTGTATAAAATTTCACCTTTATTTATTTTAGCATCCATAAATATTTTGATGCGTCATCTCTAATTTTTACAGTTTCACAAGTTTTTAAAAATTGTGATGTAAATGTAGTAATATCTATTAATCTTAATCAGTTATACAATTTAAAATTTTTCAACAGCTCTTTAAGGTTATGGAAGCAACCAGTGTACTTAAGGGAATAAAGCCAGAGAAAGAGAGAGCCTGATCCATCAGGCTCTGGAAGAATGATTGAAGATTATTGGGCATCATCACTCAAGCTATTGGGTAGCATTAAGTTTCTTGATAGCCTAAAGATGTACAATAAGAACAACATACCTCTACCAATTATTAAAAAGGAATAGGGAGAGGTAAGTATGATGAACATAGCACTTATCACTTAAAGTGAAATAAAATTTAAATAGACTGTGTTACCACAAAGAGAATGGATTTGCTTTATGTATATTTTTTATTTACATTAAATAAGGAAAGAATCTTCTGTTCTGTTTTGTCCAAAAATGATTTCTATTAGCTGCTTTTATATTTATTCCTTAAGCTCAACTGGTTCCTCCGTGATAGAGATTTTCGGCCTGAAGAATTAAAGTAGCCTCTAATGCTTGTAAAGGTCTTTGTAAATGAGTTTTTTTTGCGATGGAAATCTATGATAGAGTTATCAAAATAGTGCAACTAAAAAAAACTTATCTGGCTGAAGCTGAAAGTGAATTAGCTCCGCAGAAGGACTAACTCAATGAAAAAAGAGCTCAACTGCAAGAGATGTTGTTTCTTATCAAATATTTTCTTAATATGTGTTTTTAATTGAAAATTAACACAGCTTATAACTTTTTCTGCAGGTCTCAGACAAACTTCAAGCATTGAATGAAAAATTTGCAACTATGACAAAAAAGAAGTAGGATTTAGATGATAATATCCAGCTTTGTTTATTCTCGAACCTTATATACACTTGATCAGCAGGCGCTATTGTTTCACCTCGCGGACCATTACATTCGCAATTTTCAATCCCAAGGAACTCCAAGACGAACTTTTCCATTATAAACATCCATACATGAAATGAGTTTCATTGCTGTCATGCGATTAACTGTTGCTCCTCTAAATCTGTGTTGGTAAGGAATTTGGTATGGAAGTAATATTTGAAATTTAAAAAGTAGTCCGCTCGTAGAATTCAAAATGACTATTCAGATTGTTAATACTTATATTTTCTCAAAGTGCAAGTAAGTATTATGATTCATCAGAATTATTATACCTTTGAAAACCAAAATCTTTTTCCTTTCTCCTCTAGCATTTATTAAAATGGACATATCAATCCAACAAGTATGATGGTCAATATTAACAGAGGTCTTTTGACGACATATATACGGATTACGATACGATCACATTCTCTAATAAGAAATCTAATATTCCGCTGCTGTGAGAGGAGCCGCATTCGGCGTCTTTATCAAGCTGTCAAAAGTCATTTTACACTCCCAAAAACCGCTTCTGAAACGCGTAAGTTGACGTATCTACACAAGCAGTTTGCACAGCGCATGAGGACGCGTTTGAGAGCGGGCGTGACAACAATTGACTACTCAATTTCGATTTCGTGGGGAGAAACGAAAAAGATCGGAAAAATCACGGAATTAGATTCCGGAAGGTAGTAGAGGACCTCATCGGAGGGCAAATGATCTTAAAACTAATTTCTGGGTTACGATAAGGTTCCTCTTATAAGTCTTCTATTTAGACTTATTCGGTCTGGAGAAGAAGAGAATTCCTGTGGGATGAAGAATAAGCGTCAGTAATTCGTATTAGGGAAAATGCATGGTCATCCTAGAAAATGAGGATTATAATCCGAAGTGTCTTATCAAGGCTAATAACCTATTAATTCAGTAGTAAGATTCCTCTGACTCTTATACAGCAATAAAGAAGTCTGCAAAAAAATAGTTAAATACTAAACTCTAGAGAAACATTTCAAGCGATTCCGATGCAACCGCAGTGTGGTGACACACGCCATGGATTGCCAATGATTCCCAATCAGAGTAGTGGTATATCTTCTCAGACTTACGTTCTTGCCGGTATATCAAACGTAAATTCCAGAAAATTTCGCGAAACTCTTTCAGATGAGATTGGACGCAGTCATGCTCCGGAAGTCGAATTGTATCACATTAATGTCTTCCGATGCAAAAAAGAGACTACGTGTTCAAGAGGAATATTCGTCATTGGAATTCGTGTATTCGTATTCGTGATGGCTGCGGTGAAATAATTGGGTATTTCAATGCTTCATTTGCGGCCAATCGTCCGGTGGCGAGAAGAAAATCCGATTAAATCATTAACACCTTGTGTCGATAGTGACATTTAAATAAGGAAAAACAAGAGATTAGATTAACTACCCATATCCATTTGAAGAGATTCGCGAAAAGGATTCGTTACGCGAAAACCTTCTTCAACTTTTTCTTCCCTTAACCCTCCCTCTTCCTTTCGACCCTCCACCCCCAACTACTAGAATATATTCCCCGAGAATTCGCTTTCCTTGTCCAGCGCCTGACGCTTCGAACGACGAAATGTTCCCAACAGTTGATATCTCCGAAATTACTTTCCGCGAATAGAAGTTTCTCGCCTGGAGTCTCTTCGTAGCTATCGAGAACTTTTGCGACTGCTACAATCTTCCATCGCTATTCGTTTTTGTGCAAAGCTGCGGTCGCTGTACGAGATCTATCTCATCCACCGAAAAATATATCGTCCGGAGGGAGAATGAAGCAGTTCGTCTGGCTGAAGCTATTTGGGCAGCATATCTGGCAGTTGGAGTCTTTCGTTTAACGTACCTCCATGGCTCCAGAAGATACTTGGGAAGTTTCCTTAACAATCGGGCGAAGGCGCTCCCTCTGACGTCCAAGGAAAGCAGACTTCCATTCGACTACCACTGGTGAAACGGCCACGACTGAGAGGAGATCCCGAGTTCAACAGTTAGTCTTTCCCCGAAGGCCGCTTTGAGTTCCTTTATAAGGGAAACGAGTCGAGCACAGTACGCCTTTGTGTGATTTGGAAACCTGTGCAAAATATTTCTATTTATAAAGATTAATCATTGTAAATTAATTTGCTGTAAGATTTTTAGCTGATAGTGAGATAAACATTCAAACTCTTTCTGATTTGCTATTAATAGTTTCAAAAGCGGCGGTTCCGCTGCCTAAGAGATGAAGTTAACCTCCATGTATTTTCAAACATTACATAGATTTGAAAATGTAGTAGAGGATGAATAATTTGCTTTTTCTTCAAATCCATTTGAGCAGTTCCAAGCAGTGCTTCCCGGAATTCAAGAGCGAAGGCAAACCTGGCAGAGGCATAGACTAGACTCGTACACCAAGAAAAACTACAAATTGACTCCCCTAAGAGAGAGGATTGGGATTTTAGAGAAGTTCGCCAAGAAAAGTTTCAAAGTGAGTGAACTATTAAGGCCAAATAACTTTTAATTCTTCCTATAGGGGAGACCGGGGCTGGTTGGCCCAGTCGAGTTATTTAATACAAGAAACGCTAGATCGTGCTAGGAATCAATCAGTAGGTTGTTAGTACTGTCCCCCTCCACCTACAGGACCAATATTGCCGGCGGAGCAGTTTTGGACAAGTTGTAGTGATTAATTGTTTTTGAGCGTGCTTCAGTAAAATTCTACTAGTCGGTTAAATGTGTTTTATTTAACTTTTGCTTACTTTAGGCGCAACAGGTGAATAGTATAATTAAAGGTCATAGTTTAAGGATTATATCTGTATGGCATACATTCGAGATAGCTTCAGTGGTTTTTGTCACTAATAGAATTTATTGTAAACATGGCGATGGGGCTGGTTGGCCCAGAAACGACGGGGCACGATGACCACCCGGGCCTACCTGCCTCGTCCAATGTATTTTTTTAAACTCGATGAAAGGTTAATTTTAATGATAATAATATGTATAATTCGTCCAGTTTATTCAATTATTCATATAATTTTCGAAGTTAAACATATTTTGATACGTTACAGAGGTCAAAAGATCGTCATAATCACGAGATAAAAAGCATTTCAAAAGAAAACACGAACCTGTAAAATTTTTTATGTAATCTTAAATAATAATAATAATAATTTTTATTTATCCAACGACATACATATGCATGTTTAAGGCATGTCAATAATATACAATCAATCAGATCAACACAACACAGTCAAACTTTACATTATAATCACATTACAACATACATTAGAGTAATGATGCAGCAAAAAAATTGTTCTTAACCGTTTTTGATAGGTCGAGGTTGCATCAAAGTCATAATCGATCGACAATCGACCTAAACTGCCAACCATCAACGAAGGGCAGTCTTCCACGGTTAGTTGCTTTGAGTCATTATTAAATTTAAGTTAAATTTAAATTAAATTCGAGTCATTGTTTTGAGTCTTTGAGTCATTGTTATCTGTATTGTTATTTGAGTCTTTGAGTCATTGTTAAATGACTCAAATTAAAATTAACTTAAATTTAAATTTAAGTTTAATTTGCTAAGTTTCCTTTCTGACGTTAAGTTTCCTTTCTGTTTTGAGTCTTTGAGTCATTGTTATCTATATTGTTATTTGAGTTTTTCATTCATTGTTAAATTTAAGTTAAATTTAAGTTTAATTCGTTAAGTTTCCTTTCTGACGCATTATATTAATTTCCATATTTTACTAGTTTTTTACTTCATAGCTTGTTGTTTATAGACACACACTGATATCTGCCTCTCAATTAACTTTCTAAGAGTCTCAAAGGAATAGTCCTTATGCCATAGGAGTATAATTTTGAAAGAAGTTTTTTTATGGAAAACACTGTCGAATGCCTTACACAAGTCACTGAAGGAAACTAGAGTTGAACTAGTTTCATTGCTTTCAAAGGAACAATGTATATGACTGATCATTGACATGACACATTCTATGACACCTCTGCCTTTCAGGAAACCAAATTGTGTGGGACTTATTAGATTGTTCTTTCCAAAGTAATTACATATTCTTGAAAATAATGCTTTCTCTATTATTTTTGAAAAGACAGGAATTATTGATATGGGCATGTAGCTTGAAGGGTCATTTTCCTCACCTCTTTTGTGTATTGGGATAACTTTTGTGATTTTTAATTATTCTGGATAATTACCAGATTCAAATATCTGATTAATAACTTTGGTTAGAGGATATGCTATAGCATGTGCTATGCCTTTTAACAGCTTTGTATTCATGCTATATATATCACAGCAGTTACTGGTTTTTAACGAGGCAATTATTTGAATATTTCTTTTTCAGTTACAGGTGCTAAGTAAAATGACATTGAGTTGGATTAATTAAACTATTAGATATATTATACTATAATACATAGTGCTGTTTTATGTTAGAGCCTTCAATTAACTTTTCAATTACGTTGCTGAAGTAATCATTAAAGACATCAGGTGACATATTTGTTAAGCAAATTTCATACTTAAGTTGAGTCTCAGCCTTGATTACTTTCCATGAAGCTTTTGATTTATTATTAGATGTGGCAATGTATTTATTGTTTGCTTCTACTTTTGCTTGCCTAATCCTGTAGCCTATTACGGTCTTTACTGATAACCATTTGTTTTATTTTGATTTCCTAAAGTTATACTAGTTTAACTTATCAAAAGATTGTATGGGTCAACGTGTTCCAGCCTCTGGGCCAACCTACCCCGATGTAGGGTCTGATTGGCCTACTCGACATACATCCAGTGATTAATTTATTTTTTAATTTTAAACTCAAGTTTAATAATTGCCATCCAGATTTAGTAAGAATGCATCTAAAATTTAGCAATAATTTCAGAAGTTTAAATATGTACAAAAAAATAATACAAAATAAATTTTAAAAAACCGGTCCAACCAGCCCCAGTCTCCCCTATTCTACCTGTCTAACCTATCATTCCTTCGCCGTTTAATGCTAATACTCGATTGTATTCATCAGATTTTTTCAAGCTTGTTTAATTTCCGGAATGCTCGGCTTTCATTTCTACTGCAAATAAAAATTTAAACTCGTTTTTTAAAATTTAAGTCCTTTCCGGCTCATCGAGAAACTATGGTTGTGAATCGATAAACTAATATTTTCACTTGCTACTTTTGAAAATGTATGCCAGGCTAACACAAGCAGCAAGCAGATGCATGTGTACGAATACTATAATTGATACATTGGTACAAACATGACAAGAGTTCATTAAGATTTCCACGAATTGCTGAAAATATGTATTCTGACCTGTTGTCGATAAGTAGACTTATATACCCTATTAAATAATAAATTGTAGAATCTGTGAAAAAACTATTCCAATCCTAACTTATATTAGAGTAGCTTTACAATGATATCTCTTGAACGGTATAAGAGTTTTAATATCTCATATAAGAGGTAAAAGATTTCAATGCCTCGGAGCTCAAAATATAATTTATACACTGGAACCTCGGATCACGAACTTAATCTGTTCCTGGACCCTGGTCGTGAACCGAATTGGTCGTGAACCAAGACAATTTCTCCAGTTGAAATTTATGAAAATACAATGAATGCGTTCCTGACTCTGAATCTTTGCATTTTTTAAGTGTATTTTTTTAGAATGCATGTAATGTTTAGTTAGTTATAAAAAATTAAATTTTATTACTTTATGTGAATTTTATTTGAAATTAAATACTTTGCATGTGCTACCTTAGTTGTGGGGGGTGGCAGTCGAAGAAGAGGAGGCTAGAGCTGTGAAGATGAATTCCCTTCCACAGAAACAGTAGACAGGTATGATTTGGTGGTTTTCTGCACTTTTTTAGGTGGTTCTACTCCCGATTCATCATCTGCTATGCGCACAAGAAATCGATCTAATCAGGTTTGTCTCTTTCTTTGTTGCAAACATTATCTGAAGTGCGACATAGCATTGTCATTGAATTTCGGAGTCTGCCGTTTTACTGAATTTTTCTATATTTCATTGTTTTTTCCTTAATTCGTCTTTATGAGCGTCATTGACTGCGATCACTAAATAGCTTTCTAGCCTGATTCACTGAATAAGTAATCCGCAAATTGCTCACGAACTGTGTTCACTCATCAACATGTCTGCACTGTTTCTAAGGAACGATGCTGTGCTATGTCGGGGTTGCCTACTGAACTGGTCGGCAGTCTTGGTTGTGAACCGAGTTGGTCGTGAACAGAGGGGGTCGTGAACCAAGGTTCCACTGTATTAATCTGGATAATAATTGTACTACGGCATTTGGTTCCGACAGTGGAATGAAATTCCTTTAATATTATCTTAGCTTATTACTTGATCATATCAGTCTCTCTTTTTTCAGTCTTTCGTTAATATTCATAAGCACACAATTTTGCATTACTTATAGAGGTTTCAAAAATAGTTGGAATATATATTTTTCAAACTTTCTTTCATCGTTTGTCACTCAAAAAAGTTTTCAGTATTTTCCAGGTTTTTAAGTAGCTTCAAATGCATTAACTCAAAGATGCCTTGGCTATACCCTGCTGGTTGCAGCTTATGAAGATGCATTTTGCACCAGTTGAGAAAACAGCTACTACAGTTTTCTTTTGTAGTGATATTTTTCATTATTATTGTATCTTTTATGTGCTTGCTTTAATCATTCATTTATCATTAATGAGATTTTGTGTAATGAAGATGTATTTTTTATGAAATATAGAGTCTATTGATGAAACTTCAGTTTTGTTCTTTGAGACAGTATATCCTTCTCCTACCCACTCATGTGTTTTGTTAGTTCCAATTGGAATATTTTTATAATCTAAGAATTAATCTTAGCTAAATTAAATTGTGATGCTAACTAGATGCCTAAGCTTAGTTAATCTGTTCATTTTTATTTGGATTGAATCCAATTCTCCTAATTATATAATTATTCAATGATCATACAGCTGTTTCAAGTTTCATGCAGACAGCAGATATTTTGTAAATTTACAAATAGAATGATATACTATTTGCATTAAAATTGATGCTGTATACACTCACAGATAAAAAGCATTTTTTACAAAACCTTTTGGTTAGTGTCTTCCAGAAGGATTTGCAATTATATATTGAAAAAACTTTAAGGACCTTGTAAACAAATCTCAATTGAGATTCTTTTACAAAATTATCCAGTTATTTTAAAGTATTTGACTATATCGATAACTCTAATTTCGAAAAGGAAAAACGGTCCTTTAAAAAGTGACAGAAATGAAATTATTGTGAAATTTTCACATTTTTGGTATCCAAAAAAAATTGTAGAATAGACAAAAATATCTTGCTTCAAATTATCATGAAAAATTTCGTATGAGACATATTTTTGGCATGAGATTTTTTAATGTAGGGGTAAATGATAATGAGAAGTGAGTTCTATTAAAAAATTAGATGGTTTCATAACTTTAATTCTTCTTTTAATCGAGCATCACATTCAATGCATAAACCCTTCAGTTATTGGTCTAAATGAAATCTGGGTCACCACAGATCTAATAAACATTCTTGTAGAACAGAGAATTACAAAGTTAGTGACAATTTTTCAAGAGAAAACCCTTCAAGAGGCAGATCACGTTATTGAAAGAAATTGAGCCATTGGATATCAAAATAAATATATGATTAATAGTAGAAGATATTAATTGCCAATGACTGTGACATTAATGCATTTACTGAACTTAAACTGTGATTACCTACTGAATTTGAACTGTAAGAAAAGGCTCACTGAAAATATCATGTCTATAAACCTGTCTCAAGGAATTCCTGTTGTTTAGCTGAGTCCCATGGTTAAATCATAAATTTCAATGAACCAACAAGAGTAACTGGTAAAACGACAACATGCATTGACAATGTATCAACTAACATGTCATATGGAACAAAGGAGCCTTTGTTTGTGGATCTAGGACAATCTGAGCATATTCATATAACTTCCAATGACATCTGCATAAACAGAATATAAATAAGTGAAGTAATATTCTGTAACATAATTTAAGCCTAGAGAATAGGTTGAAGTCTGTTGACCTAGTAATGAATGAAGAATGGCCACTTGACAATATTAAATGTATTGATGAAAATTATAAATATGTTTCATCATCAGACATCTTCAATTATTGTGTTTCTTTGTGGCCAAAATAAAAGTAAAAACAAATCTTTTCACATAAATCGTTTTAAACCTAGTATAATTACATACAGCAAATAAAGAGACTTTAACATATGGAATCGAAACACTTAGGAAATGTCTTTCTGATTAACTATTATAAGAAATGCAAGAAAATATCAAGTAAAGCAATGACAAAATCTAAACAGATAGCTTAAGTCAAAATACATTCAAAATTCTAATAATAGAAGCTATGCCTAAAGGCTAGCAGCAAAAGATCAGTTACCCATACAGCAAAAATATGTGAAAGTGGTCTTCTTAAATGGAAGTATAATAGATGATCAAAGAACATTAATGGGATGTTTCAGCAACTAGCTTACAAACATTGGCAAAGAGGTAACTTAAACTCAATTCATGGAAATGTTGCAGTAGCATGAGAGTTTATCATATCCTGAGACAAAACCTGAGGTTTAATATTTTATTACCACAGTAAATACCAGAAGATCATGCAGATGGGATGAAATCCCATCACAACTAAATCAGAGATTTTGATGATTACTTAAAAGATCCACTGTCTACGTTATTTAATCAATAATTTCAAAGTGGTATTTCTCCAAAAAAACCTCAATTATGCCGTCATAAAACCTTTACACAAAAGTGAGCCAAGCAATGTACTAAAAAATACTGACCAAAATTACTGATATCAAATTTCTCTAAAATATTTGAGTTGCTGCTAATAAATACCTCTCTAATTACATTGAAGCCAATCAACTCATCCCAAATAACAATGGCGTACAAGGGCGTCGCCAGCCACTGGGCTAGGGGGGGGTAAGCTGCCAGATAAAATGTAAAATGCCTAACTTACAGGGGCTAGTTTATTCATGCCCGCTTCTTACTAAAAATATGTCAAATCTTCCAAAAACTAAATTTATAGAAAACTAGAGGAGTTAAACGCTTATATGGCCAACTCATTAAACTTTCCAAGATAGTAGTTTACATAAGCAAACTATTGAAAACTTATCATAAGTTTTGTTTGGATTTCTAGTTTGGTTATGTCCAATTTCTATTAAAAATTAATTTTTTTCGATGCTTAAGTATTTTGATGCTGTAGATATATACTTCCCGAGTCTTTGAGAGTTCTTTCTTCCAAGAGGTTCCCAAGCGTGAAAAGGAAAAAATGTTACGGTTATTTGATAAGCGATATAAAACGTCTCAATAAATCACCACATTGGTGCACCCATCCTTATTTGAACATCTATCGTTATTAGACTATATCATCAGCAGCTTTCTTAGGAATGACTTCATCCGTTGTTTTAAAATTACCTCCTCTTCTAAGAAACAAAAAATCATTTATATCAGATGAAATTTTCTGATAGGCTTAAAATTAAGCCTGATTTCGTTATTTATATATTAGCCAAGTTTTCAATTGAATGCGTAACATACCGGAGAGTAAAAATTCGGCTGCATTAAAATATTCTGTAGACTCTTGATTATAGTTGATATTATAATTGAATTTGCAGAAATCAAGTTATATAGCAAGGTGGAAAAAACGAAGACGTCAACTTACAATTATTTAGACTAAGTAATAGGTGGTTTAACCAGCAGAGAGATGATACAAAACCCAGTCTTACGCACTGAGTGTTCAAAGAGAACAAAAATTTTCCACGGATTGAAATTTTGAATGGGCATTGCATAACCAGATATGAGATTCGTGGGATTCTGTCACAAGAGAAAAAATTGGCTGCATTGAAAAGGAAGCTGAAGAATTGAAGTCACAGTTTTAACTGTTTCTCTAATTTATTTCAAGTCATCAAGTCACAGTTCCGATAAATATGTGCGTAACTTACGCGCACTATATCTTTCAGCTGACTGATTTGCTTCTAAAATGGTATATTATTAATAATATCATCGAAAATTAATTTTCACTGATATTGTACAGTATTGCTCCAATACTTTTACAAATTTCTACGGAAACCCGGTTATTGAATTATTTTCGTAACTATACAGCAAATTAACGGGTAATTATAAAATAAGAATCAGTATATTTTATATCATCCCGAGTAATGAAGAGTCTACTTTACAGACTTTTAATCGTCCAAAATGCTTAACAAAGGAACCAGTTCCTTTCGAATTGTCGCTAAACTCATCTTGAGATGTGCCCTCCGATAACAGCCCTAAAATAATACAATCCCAATTTGTGCAACTAATAATGGTCATTTTACAAAAAACTACATAGACATTAACTTACGTTTTCCTGATAGAGGCCTCGAGCTATTAGCGGACTATGAAAACATTTTTGGATGTACATCTGTATCTTATGAAATCCAAACTAAACTCTCCTTCGAACTCCCTGTGAATTTCTCAAATGCACTATTCACGAGCCAAGCTTTTCATTCACACCCTCAAAACAGTCACATGCAACAGATCTAACTGAGCATTTTATCAACCTGTTTGTCTCTCAAACGTAATCTTAATCTCTGTTTTCAGGGTGTAAGTTTCGAATTACTTCTCGAATGTTCCCTTGTGTTTTTGCGAGGAGTAAACGAATCAGCACTTTCAAATTCTTCTCATGGGAATCTTATCTTATGGTGTGAGTCATCTAACAAAAGGATATGGTTAAGAAGTGCATGCATTGAACATTGTGTGCGAAACACTCGTAGCGTCCCATTGATATCGATGTCGTCTCTAGGCCTGCTCTGCAACCAAAAACATCAACTTAGCTGTACTCGGAGCCATTTTTACTGGCATGCAAAGCTTTTGCTGAATTTATCAAGCAAATGATTGGGGTTTTGTACTCTCCAGCAGAAAAAAGCACAGAGCTAGTCATCGGACTTGACTCTTGGGGGGGGGTTGAATCCCTAAACTTCCCCCCCCTCGCTGCGCCCCTGCTTGGGCCTTTTTGCAAAATACTCACCGCAAAACTTTCTTATGTCCATTTTGAAGGGAAAATGAAAAAAAACTGAATCCTATTTCTTCTGCGGGCGATTGTCAGACGTTACTCAAGGAAGTTTGAGAGAGAGGACATAATCGCATAACCTCGCGCTCTGATCGCATCGAGAGGCAGTTTATTAACTACATTGTTCACCCTGAAACCGAACTTTTCTTCTTTTGGGAAGGAAGGGGCGAAGGAAAGGAGGGATGGCTGTTGACTCTGCTGCAAAGTATTGTTGAAATATTTGTGCTGCGCTGGAGGTATAAATGAATTTCCTACGAGGAAGTACTTTTCCCATCACTGGTGTTTACACGTGCCAACACTTGACTTAGTTTTGGGTCTAAATTCTTTTCAAATACAGTCGTGCCTAAAAATTGTTTCTACAACACATCCCGAACCAAAATACGAATGGGTCTCCATGGGGGGGCAGCTGCCCCCCCCTGGCGACGCCCATGATGGCGTATATGTCAAAAGGAACATTCCATATTGACTGCTTTAACAGATATAATAAACAATAGATTTCACATACCTTAGATCAATCTAACACAACTCCGGGACTGTGTGTGATATTTCAGAAGTATTAATGATTGTGTCATTGATGAAACTCTAGTTCACAAATTGAATCATTATGGTAAAACCAGTAATAATACATTGGTATATATCTTATACATCTGGTAGGAACAAAAAACAGTAATTAACTATCAAAAACAAATCTCCACATCTGGCTCGAAAACTTTAACCACAGGAATTTTTCAGGGATCTGTTACTGAGCCATGATTATATATATGTAAACCATCTTCCTTGTAATAAACAATCTCCTGTTAAACACAGACAGTACTACTGCTCTCACAAAAGGAAGAGCTCTTAACAGTCTAGGATAAAACCTAACACAAAGATTAGATAAACTGAAGGTAAGGTTCACAGCTGATGATGAGTATGGAGGAATCTACATTAATTAACTTCCACTCATCTAAATACATAAGGAAATATGCTTTTGATGTACTGTACACCTATTCCAGAACTTTACCAACCATTCTCACATCTTTAAAATAAATTTGACATATATTTATTTTTCGCAAATTATATTAATTTCTTCACCTGTAGTTATATTTTACAAAAATTTAATATTTATTTTGATGTTTTCTTTTTACAAATGAAGATCAATAAGCACATCATGGTTTGTTTTTTTTTATATAATGGTTATCATCGTAATGATTCGACTTAGCGTAGGAGTTATTTGGAAAATGTTTTAGCAATGTCGTGATTTGATATAAAAATATACTTCAGCTTGTGCAATATTTCACAGAAAAGTACCCAACCCATTGTGGCGAATTGTGTTGTGAATATGTATACCAAATACTTGCCCAGATATAAGTATTTTATTTTGGATATCTTTCATCTTGACAGGTATTTATTAATCTCATATTTGAACATTTTTATCACATAATTATAGCAGCATAATAACATTTTAAGATGTGTATGCTAGCTTTGTCCTCATGAAATGGTTTACTGATCCATCTCCATAAGTGTTCCTTGAGAAATTGTGGCCATGTATTGATAAATAAGCTACGTACAACGAATTCCTGAAACTAACCAGGCCACCATAAACCCTACCACCACTACCAGTACCGATTCAACTGAGAGATGTTTGGCAGATGACAATGATTGAGGGAACAATTCCAATATTATTTTCAATTCTTTCTTTTGATGAAGCTGTTGAAAGAACAAGACATCATCCCAGTCCATGAGCTGAAGTATCATGCTACTTTCTCCTGCTGGTACTCTCCATACATAAACGATATTTGAAGTAAAAATATTTTTGTCATTGTGTCAGTCATTGCAATCTTTTTCAATGACAATCATCACACTATTCTAAATTATGCATAAACCCCAGCATTAAATGCTTGAAAATAAGCATCAAAGAAATCCATCAAACACTTACAAGATCTAGACTTCTTGTCTATGTCTTAAAATGACAGAGAAAATAGAAACTTAGTTAAATTGTTAGTTTTACTGTTTCCCAAATCATTGCTTAGAAAGTCTAGCAAGTATTTTGTGACAATTGTAAGAATCTACTCATGTTTCATATAATTTAAAAGTTTTCTATTATTCATACAATTGTTTAAAATGGGGGTCTCCACACATTTCAGCCCAAGCATTAACTATCAAACAGCATTTTGGGGGCCAACTACACACTCGAGGTCGAAATAAAAAAGAATCAAAATGTAGATGTTGTTGTTAGTTATTGATTTAATATTATTAAACGTAATAATTTTTGTAGGAAGTTTTCTCGGGTTTCCAACCGGGTTAAAGACAGAAACGGGTCCGACGTTTTGACTATTATCTCCATAGTCATCTTCAGGGATGAAGTGCCGAGTAATGGAAGAGGTCCGGTATATATAGGGGGGACTGAAGTCCCTTTCGCTTGTTTCATTGGCCGCGGAGGTGGTCTGCTCCTATTGGCTGGTGGCTCACTGCGATTTTGCGGAGAATTGGTTTCCAAGTCTTGTGGAGGGGGTATCCTCCATCTCTATTGATATTATTTTCATTGAGTTCAATTTCGATTGATTCTTTAATCAGTCGGTCCCAAAAACGTGGGGCTTTGCAAATAACTTTGGTGTCTTCAAAGTTTATTTGATGTTTTCGCTCCAGACAATGCTCAGCGACTGCCGATTTCTCGGGCTGTTTTAATCTGATGTGGCGGTCATGCTCCATAATCCGCGTCTCAATGGTCCTGGCTGTTTCACCAATATATCCGCACTCACATGGGATACTGTAAACTCCCGGTGTTCTGTGAGATAAGTGGGAGAGTTAATTCCACTTACAATTGGTCGCAGCGGAATTCCGTTTTTGTGGATTTTTGGCAAGCCGTATATTCTTGGGGGAAAAGCAGCTTGAGGGATGAGCTGCTTACAGGTTTCTGGAGGAATAGGATAAACTACACCTCAGAACACTGGGAGTTTACAGTATCCCCTTCCACAAGACTTGGAAACCAATTCTCCGCAAAATCGCAGTGAGCCGCCAGCCAATAGGAGCAGACCACCGCCGCGGCCAATGAAAAAAGCGAAAGGGACTTCAGTCCCCCCTATATATACCGGACCTCTTCCATTACTCGGCACTTCCTCCCTGAAGATGACTATGGAGATAATAGTCGAAACGTCGGACCCGTTCCTGTCTTTAACCCGGTTGGAAACCCGAGAAAACTTCCTACAGCACCTGCACCGGGAAAGCACCAGATCCTTCATAATAATTTTTGTTTTAATATGGTTAAAAACATTATGTCCATGTAAGCGGTGGCTGATCTAAGGATACTCTTAAATTTCAGTGATTCATTTCTGTAGATAATAAAGGTCTCAAAGGACCAGAGGAGAGGGCCTTGCAGGCCGCATTTTGCCTGAGGGCCGTAGTTTGGAGATCCATGGTTTAGAATATGGGCAGACAAAAAGGAGGCCACTGCCCTGCCAGGTGTGCTTGCCAATCACAGTACAGTATAGAATAAATAATAACATTAATTTTGGATACATAGAAAGAGAGGAAAGGATACATGTTTGGGAAGTGGGTCGGACGTAAATAAATGTTTTCTAAAAGAAACACACTAGGACTGCGTTGCGCCAAAAGAATATGCCTTTTCTTAAACTTGGCTGTGAATATACAAGACAAGATGGCGCGTGTGGCCGTAACGGTTACAAACTGAGAGAATTTCAATGTTAGCTAGGCGGAGGCCACGATGGGAGTGAGAGCATCTCAAGCACGTTGGGCACGGAGCTCTCCAAAAACAAATGCCCATCGTCGGCCGCTACAAGATGGCGCTGGGTGCATGCTGTCAGCACCGGTCGCCACAGCACCCCCCTGACGGTGGTTTGCTCTCGATAAAACACGAAACAATACTAAAAAGATAAAAAAGAAAAACTGTTAGTATATAATAATCAAAACAACTGAAAATCCCGGAGATGTTCCAGAAAACGGACAGATCTTCCTATTCTCGTCTGCCTTTCGTTTTCTGTGGACTCTGGTCGTTGCTCATCGGTGAAGAAATAGGTGGGTTTTAGCCTATCAACCGAAACTCTAACCTCCCTGCCCTTGCATAGGATGAGGAAAGTTTTCTCCCTTCTGCTGATGACCTTGTATGGTCCATCGTAGGGAGGTTGTAATGGCCGCCTCACTGCATCGTTCCGGAGGGACACATGCGTGGAAGTCATTAGATCTTTGTTAACGAAAACCTTAATCCGCGCATGGTTGGTAGTTGCTCCTGACCGCAGGTGCTGCATGCGTTCTCTTAATTCAGAAGCAAAGGTAGTTGAGTCTGCGGCGTCTGTTGAGGTGAGGAATTCGCCGGGCAGGCGGATGGGTTGCCCTTATACCATCTCTGCCGTGGTCCCTTTGACATCCTCCTTCCATGCCGCTCTAATTCCCAGAAGGACAATCGGCAATGCGTCCAGCCAACTGTCATCCTCATGGCACATTATAGCAGCCTTCAACTGGCGATGAAAACGTTCAACTAGTCCGTTGGATGGGGGATGATAAGCGAATGGTCGACGTGGTCGAATCTCGAGGCGGCGGTTGCGAAATTGCCAAGTGGTGCGAACGTGTGATGGTGCAACTTTCACCCTCTGGCACGGGATGCATTCTTGAGTCCACTTGCGGAAATCCCTCTGCATGTCGAGCCAAACGTAGCAGGTTGCCACGAGTCTCCCCGATGCTTTTGCCCCAGGATGTGCGAGAGAATGCAGAGAGGCAAATACTTGGCGACGGCAAGGTGCCGGCACGAAAGGTCTCGCTGGTTTGGTGGAGAAATCACAATACAGGCTATTGGGTGAGCCTGGGATTGTGACCTCTCGCAGGTCGAGTGACGAACCTGAATCTAACAGCGCTTTTAATTCCACATCCTCCCATTGGGCAGTAGCCAATGTCTCCATATCCATCCCTTGGTTAACAGCTTCCACGCAAGATAGTGCGTCCGCAACAACGTTATCTGCTCCAACCACATGACCAATGTCGGTTGAAAACTGCCCAATGAAATCTAAATATCGGAATTGTCTAGGGGAACACTTTTCGGGTTTTTGACGAAAAGCGAACACTAGAGGCTTGTGGTCCGTAAATATGGTGAAAGCGCGCCCTTCCAGCATGTGTTTGAAATGGCAGATGGACCGGTAAATCGCCAACAGCTCACAATCATAAGCGCTGTACATTTTCTCCGCTGGGCTCAACTTTTGGGTGTAGAAACCCAACGCCATTCACCATCGGGCCGCTGCTGCAATGCGGCTCCTAAGCTGCTATCGGAAGCGTCTGAAAAAAGTGCTAAATCATAGGAAGGATTAGGATGAGACAAAAGCGCAGAATTCAACAAGGAATATTTACAAGTGTCGAAAGCTTTCGTCGCTTCCGAAGTCCACATTAATTCATCATCACCCTTCACATTGCCCCTCAGTAAATCGTTCAGTGGGGCTTGCAATTCGGCGGTTTTGGGAATAAATCGTCTGTAAAAGTTTATCATCCCCAAAAACCTACGAAGGGACTTTGCTGTCTTTGGCACTTGATAGTCTAATATTGCACGCACTTTCTCATCGAGCGGCTGAGTGCCGCGCTCCGTGACTTTACACCCTAAAAATTCCACTTCACTGACACCGAAAACGCACTTCGAAGGATTGACAAGCACACCATATTCACTTAAACGGGAGAATAGTTTTTCTAACTGTATCGAATGTTCTTCTTCATTCGCCGACGCAACAAGAATGTCATAATGTCATATGCATAGCAAAAATATCTAGCACTTCGTCAATAAAACGTTGAAATGTTTGCGCTGCATTTTGAAGGCCGAACGAAATAAATGGGAATACAAATAAGCCGAACGGCGTTATAATTGCAGTCTTACACACGTCGTCGGGATGCACGGGGATTTGGTTTTAAGCCCTCACAAGATCTACTTTGGAGAATATTCTCTTACCTGCAAGGTTCTGAGCGAAATCTTGCATGTTCGGCACGGGATATTTATCCGGTACCGTCCGGGAGTTCAACGCTCGGTAGTCTCCAAGGGGCGCCACTCATCTCCTTTCTTCGGGAAGAGGTGAAGGGCCGACGACAAGCAGCTGTCGGATCGGCGGGCGGTCCCAAGGCGAATCATCAACTCGAACTATTTCTTCGCAATTGAAAGTTTATCCAGAGCCAATCTACGCGGTCGACAAAACACAGGAGGGCCAGGCGTCGTCTTGATGTAATGAACTGTGGAATGAGCAGGATCCTTATGGGTTCCCGCTGGCCTGGTTATTTCCGGAAAACGCTCGAGAATGCTGTGATATTGCGAATTACCCGCGACTGCCTTCACTTGCATTTCACGATTACTGGCGAGGCCTCCCGGGACAGAGAGGGTAGTCGTGCTATCTATCGTAATAATGTATTAAACGATAGTTTGCAAGGAGTATTCATATCTCTAGGTTAAAATCATGATCAGATTGGAACTTTCTATTTATTTCATGATGTGCAGAATATCCATAGCAGATGCCATAAAAAGAACAAATCTCACAACATTGAGGAAATATTTCAAGTGGTATCAATAAATATACATCAAATTATAACGTTTGAAGATGGATGTAAATAAGCAGAACATTAACTCATTTTCAGTACTAAATTCATCTTTTTCTGTAAAAAATGTTTTGTATACAGCTATTACACAAAACTTAGCATAAAATTGCATCAATGCCATGCTGTATGCCAATAAATGTGGCTGAATTTCAGAAAAATATTTTGACTTGCCTCTGAGCTTGGACAGTCATACAGTGCATCGGAGTCAGTGGCAAAGGAGGACCTTTGCCAAAGAAGAGAAGGGTCTTGGAGAAGAGTTATGTCCAAATGGAGATGAAGAAGGCAGTGAGACTGAGACAGGGCTTTCACTTCTTGAACTGACTGGACTGAGACGATGAATTGGCTTCTGGCTCAGCTGGGGGTGGGGATGCACCTCCAACCACAATTGATGGAAGCTGAAGAGTCTTTTGAGTTGAATTTGCAGCTTTACCAGTTTCTCCTTCTGTTCCTAGAGAATGAAATCAACACGTCATTAACCTTCTTCTAAATAAGATAAGATATATATTTCACTGTAGACATTACAAAATGCATAGTTTCGTCAAAGAACAAAATAATGCAGGGCATGGTAAAAAATTACACTAAAAGTCTACAGGATAGAATAACAAAAAAGAGTATTCAATAATTATCTATCTTTACATAGGATAGATACTCCTCAATTGAATAAAGAGACTTATAAATTAAGACATGTTTCAATTTGTATTTAAATAAGTTGAGGTCAGAAATTTCCTGCTTATCTGCTGGGAGTAGATTAAATACCTTAAAATTTTATGATAATCATCATTACATAATTTTGTTACTCTGCTGTGGATATTATAATAATAAAACATCTTCATATTTGCACCCTAAGCTGCTTACTATGGGCAGGCATTAGCTTTTGTGTAGAACAAATAATGTAATCAATATAAATAAATACTCGTGTAAATAAAATAATAAAAAATATAATATATTTAATTTCGAGCACGTGACCTGATGTTTTAGCATGAATAATAAAATGAAACACCTGACATTAAAACAAAAGCTATAATGAAAGTTTTCACCAGATGTTTTGGTTATTACGATAAAAAATTAAATGGAAAATTGGATTAGCATCTTTCTCTATATGCGTGACATTTTATTTTATGTAGTTATTATTATTACTATTGAAGATACTTAATCTTACAATATGTATTCCTTTCTGCTACCAAATTCTGAGGAATGGAATATATTCATTTGTCATTTGGTACAGTATAGAGAAAAATGTATCTTTCATTTACTTTTGCCACAGTCTTGATCATGGGTGTGATGAAATGAAAGCTACCAACGTAAGGGTGCATACCTGCACTGATGAAGGTCTCTCCTTATGGACTGACAAGAAAAGTGTTACTCGTAGAGTCATTTTGCTTCACTTCCAAGGACATATTCCACTTATAACATTCTGGCTTAGAGAGGAGAGCAAGGGCAAACTGCCTCACTCCTCATCCTACCTAATAAACTTCATTCCTCTCCGCACACTCTTAGTAGCTTATGTCAGAGAGGGTGAGACACCAACCGGCCTCTGGGCTGAATACTTTACAGATAGAGTTACAATATTCCCAAGGTACAGATGACAAAACCTCCTTCATTCTCAAATGAACTATTTTGTAGTAAGGGAACAATAAAAAAATTATACGTGATTCCTCATATAAACCACTCATTTGCTTTGAAAGCAATAGAACATGAAGGAAATCAGAATAGTCAGCCTTGTAATTCTCTTCTGGCAGGAAATTCTGTATTAATATACTACATATCTCCTTTCTTGACCCTGCAGAAAAAAATGTTTTTATCTGCTGCGTTATAGATAAATTTACCCAAATATATTGTAACAGGATCGAATAAATGAAAAATTAGATGATAGAAAACTACATGAGATAAAGGGTGAAGGATTACTTTGCACTCATTGGCTCACAACTAGGAAATTTTCCAAGGAATAACAGAAATGAAAAGAAGGCTGACAACTCTGGAACTTGAGCCCATATCTTCCGGTATGTGGGAGGTATTTTAGTAACCGATCGAATGCTGTTTTGTTTAAATATGAGAGGATAATCAAGTTGTTGGTAACTAGTTAGACAATATGAACCACTCTCTAAGAGGAGGAATCGTTTATTTTTCAACTTATATTGATAAACTGATTGAACTAATTTACCACAGTGAAAAATATTCGGATATCTATTATATATAGATGCTTCTCCGGATTCATTCATATATATAGATAGGTATATAGATAGATAGGATACAAATTCACAGCCTAAACCACAAGCGTGATTGAGTTCAAATTTTTACTGCATATTGGCCATAACAATTAACCGCCAGAAAAATTGTGATTTTGATCCTCAGTGTCATGGGTTCGATTCCAGAGGGCCCCAAAGTCCCGATTTTTCCTGTTTAAATGCATTGCTAAAATTTTCGGGAATTTAAAAAAAATACTTCATGGATAGGTAGAGAATCGAAACTCAAGGAGCCTTTATATATGGTCATGATCTATCGAAAACATAAATTAGTTTTACGAAAAATAACCTGGGTTCGATGCTAGGTCAGTGCAAAAATCGGCCGTTTAAAATGCATTGTGGCGATTTCTAAGATTTTTTTTGGACCTCTTTCCAATGGCATGGAAACTTGAAATTCGGCATGGGGTTAGATATCATAAATATATTTCATAATCAAATTTTACATATTCGCTGATGGTCCTTGGTTCGATCCCAGAGAGCCATTTACATTCCTCAATGCATTTCTTATGGAGATAACAGAAAAAAGGTTTAGGTACTTCCCGGCATGATATCGACTTCAAACTTTGTATGAAATAGGAAGAAGTCCTAATAAGTCATACTGTGCATTCACAGCTACCAATATTTCCTGGGTTCGACACCAGGCGTCTCTACAATCAGTAAATTATCCGATTTTTAAGAATAAATTTAAACCCCTTCCCAAAAATATTTAAACATGAAATTAGGCATATAGATAGAGAACATAGATACATTTTAAAAACATGTTTTAGATTTCCAAGATCTTCCTTGGTTCGTATCCAGAGAGCCATTTACATTACTGAAAAGTAGTACGTCGTTTGAGGCAGTTGGAGCCAATATTTCTGCTTGAATTTTCACATATAGTAAGATATGGTGATTTTCTGTTGTGCTGTATAGTAGGGTCACCAGGAAGGCCTAGGTTTTATGCCAGACGATTAAATTGCAGCGAATTTCAAGAATATATTCATTCCCTTTTTTTTCTACAGGGCCGTCCCGATATGATGCCGACATGAAATTAGTGTATTCGTTCTGCTTGCAGTATGCAAGCTACATTTTACTCGTATTAATAGTAGGCCACAGAAAGTACGTTATTGTAGGATGAAGCCAATGTTATGCGTCCTCTCCATTATATAGGTCATTCAGACAACAGAAAAAAGATCAGAAGGATAGTATCTAGAACAAGTTGACAAAAACATTCATTTTTGCTGCCAACGATGTGCGATAGAATGAATGTTGGTGGCACCAAGCCATGGTGGCCATGCAAAATGACTCCACCATGGGTGGAGATGGTAAGCAAGGTAGAGGGGCACTTGCCTGCAAAGTAAGTCCCTGCATACATTTTTTTAATGCAATTTTGACCTCCTTAGTTTTGTTTTGCTTGAATACTTGAAGCTTCCATGTCTCCACCCATGACATTTCATGAACGAGAGTCTACATTTATTTACAAGTAACTGAGACTGGAAACATGTAGGGCATAGAAAGTACTCCCAGAAGATGCTAATTGTTAATAATAATAATAATAATAATAATAATAATAATAAATGGACTTTATTCGGGCGAGATTGAGACTAGAAAGTCTCTTCTTACACCTAACCCATCGTCTTATGCGAAACAGAAAGAAAGAGATAGCTTGCAAAAGTACACGAAGAAAACTAGTATGTGGATTTTTAAAAAACCTAAGCTGAGGGCTCAGGAAAAAAATTTCCACTGCAGGAAAACACTCACAGGAAGGGGAGTGTGAAAAACCTGCGAAATCTACAATAGAAAATTATATTTTTGATGAAGGAGAAAGAAAAGGGTTATGATAGACAGGCAGTAAAAATATAAAAATTGTACAAAAAGAAAGGAGAAAAAACATAAATGAATTACAAACAATCAGATAAAATAAATCAACTTCTCTAAACTGACATTAATTATAGATGAATTAAAATAAACGTTGAATAATGGGAGATAAATCTCAAAGAAATGAAGAAAATGAAATTACATTGAGAAAAACATACAAACGAAACATTAAAAGGTCTAGTACACTGAAAATAATCAAAAACATAGTTTATAGGAAAGTGTTAAAAGACAAAAAGAGAAAATAAACAAAAAATATAATAAATTAAATAAAAAAAAATAAAAAGATGTGCGGAAATCAAAAGGATTTAAACATTTGCTGCTTGCAATTTGGAAAATTCTAAAACAAAATCTAAGTTAGCTAATCGTTAATATTGTACATATATTCATGACATGAGGCAGCGGATCGGAACCAAACAATTGTGTAACAAGGTTGGGGTGATGGAGTTGTGAATTTAGGTGCATTTAAGTTCTGCTTTGGATAGTTATGAGATGATTGTGACATTTACGCTTAAATGAAAAAATGGTGGATGAGTTTTGTATTACTTGGGGAAGTGCGTTCCAGAGGTTGATAGCTGTAACTGTAAATGAATTGTGAAAGATCTCGGTTCTATGTTGAGGAATCAATAGTTGTTTGCGACCTCTTGTATTGCGGTCATGAATGCAATCCAAAGACAAAAATAAAGAGTGAATGTAATTGGGAGATTTAGTAGATAATAATTTGTTCGTGGTACAAAGAAAGTGATGCTTGCGCCGGAGATCAAGCTTTAGTAGTGAGAGTTTCGTGTAATAATCCGAAATGTGATCGTACTTTTTTAAGTTGAAAATATATCTCACCGCGGAGTTTTGTAAGCGTTGTAATTTGATAGCTAGTTCACCGGACAGATCATGATAGACTATATCGCAATAGTCGAAGTGGGGCATAACTAAAGAGTTTACCAGTTGAATTTTCACTGAGGGAGGAAGGAAATTTCCCGAGCGCCGAAGTGAATACAGCGAGTAATTAACTTTTTTACAAATTTGCACGACATGATCAGACCATGTAAGGGTCTCATTCAAGTGGAGACCAAGATTTTTTACCATTTTTTTGAGTTGGATTGCGGATCCATTTAATTCAAGCGCCGGTAGACTTATTCCATTGACAGAGGATAATAATATTGGGTTCCCGATCAGAATTGCCTGTGATTTGTTTGGATTAATATTTATGAAGTTATCTTCACTCCAGTTTTTGATGAGTTGGAGATCGCGATTAATTTTATCGAACGATTGAGGTAGTTCTGAGGGGCTGGATTCCAAGTAGATTTGAAGATCGTCCGCGTATAGATGAAATCTACAGGTTTTAATAACCTTAACACAGTCGTTAATGTAAATTGAGAAGAGTAAGGGGCCTAGAATCGATCCTTGAGGAAGTCCTCTGTCGATTTCAATCCATCTGGACGCTGATTCATTGGAAATTACTTTCTGCAATCGATTGTGAAGGTAGGAGAAAAACCAAGAAACAGAAATGTCAGAGAGACCTAACAGTTTGAGTTTGATATCCATAATATCTATATCGATTGAGTCGAATGCTTTAGTGAAGTCTAGTAATACCAACGCTGTTAACTTCTTACAATCCATTGACCTACGGATATCTTCGGTTATCTTTACTAGAGCGGTTGAGGTCGAATGAAGTTTCCTAAAGCCCGACTGAAATGGGTTTAGAAGAGTGTTTTGTTCAATGAATTCAGTAATCTGGCCATGGACCAGTTTTTCGAGACCTTTTGATATGACGGATAGAAAACTAATCGGTCGATACTCTCTTTCGGTACAGCCATTCGAAGGCGTGTTCTTAGGGATCGGACGGATAAGAGCCTCTTTCCATTTAGAAGGAAATTTACCTTGAGATAGGGAACAATTATAGATGTTAGTAATGAAGGGCAATAGAATATGCATTAGTTTATTAATTATGAGGATAGGAATTCCGTCGGCTCCTGAAGCTTTAGATTTTATGCTTTTCAGAGCCCTCAGTACTTCGAATTGAGAAACTGGTTTAAAGACAAATTCTACTTGGTTTGAAGTATCACTGATATTCGAAGCCAGGCCAGTTAATATATGTTGCTTACGTATGGAATCTATTTGCGTAGGGGGAAGGGAGAATTTTTTATTAACCTCGTTTAAACATTCTGAAGAAAGACAATCCGAAGCTTTAGTTTTTGCTATACCAAGACCACGCAATTCTCTCCACAATGATGTAGAAGATTTTTCTTTAGAGATTGAGTGTGCGAATTGAATTTTAGCATTCCTTATTAATTGTTTCGTTCGATTTCGTAAGCCTTTATATTCACTGAAGATTGCCGGATCCCTACAATTTTTGAATTGACGGAATTTAGTGTCGCGTTTGGTCATCATAAACCGAATTTCAGGCGTTAACCAAGGAGCAGGAGGCTTAGATATTCTAATTTTCCTAACTGGTGCATGTATATCAAGTAAGTTCACTAGGAGGGTGTTTAGAATGTCGACCTTCTCGTCAACGTTATCTGTATACTCAATGTCAAACCACGGCAGAAGGGCCGCGTCACTCTGAAATTTCACGTAATTAATGTTTTTAAGGTCTCGATGATAAATGTATTTTTGTTTGAATTTCGGTGATTTGAGAGAGTAAGCCAAATAAATTGCATCATGATGAGAAATACCCGGCGTTGATAGTTGACCGTGGATTTTTACTCTGTTAGTGTTGGCCGTAGCGATTATATCAATCCAAGTGGATGAATTTGTAGTGTTGTAGGTTGGTTGCAGAGGGAGAAGAGATAGATTATGCGCTGAGAAAGTATTAATCAGAAACTTTGAATCGTAGTTATTTTCCATCATGTTAGCATTCAAATCACCTGCTATAATTATATGTTCATATTCTTGTCTGAGTTTAGCCAACGCGTCGTCAATATCTGCTAAATTTTCGAGTTTAGGTGGTCGATATATTACCCCGAGCAATATTTTTTTAAAATTAATCGTAGCTTCAATGAAGAGATATTCAGGTCTTCTACAATAGTTTTGGGTGCTTGAGAGTATTGTTTTGCAATGTAAGTCACTGCGAACATAAATTCCTACTCCACCACCTCTTTTCCCGATGCGGTCATTGCGATATAGATTATAACCTGGTAACGTAATTACGGAGGAGCTTACGCTTGGATTTAACCATGTTTCAGTTAATGCGATGGCGTGAATGTCTGAGCAAGGCAGAATTGCTCGTAACTCGTTAAGGTGTGGTATAAGGCTTTGAACGTTTAGATAAAGAAATTGAAAAGTTTGCGGAAGTGGCCGGAATTTTTCCGTTAGTATATCTTTAGCACTTGTGATTTGAGGTAGAGCGTCGAAAGTAGGTATTGTCCTCTTTAGAATGTGATTCTGAGAAGAGGTTTTGTGATGGGACTTGGGCAAGGGTATGAATGGGGTTGCTAGAGGATTCAGGGAGGACCTCCTGGACTGCGAGGGAACGAAGATCGGAGCGTAAGGGTTGAGCTGACTCAGAGAACTATTGAATATTGAGTTTGGTGAAAGTTGAGTACCACTGCGGGTAGCCATAACAGCGGGAGACTTAAGGAAGTTCGAAAGGAATAAGAGAAAGGGATATGGGATTATCTGGAATCTGTAAATGCCACTAACAATACGAGTGAAAAATGTTAAGGATTTTAAAAACGAGAAAAAGAGATGGAAGAAGCTGGAAATTACAAAGTGCAAGGCATGGAGGATGCAATATACTTGCTGTTAGAGAACCACTTTGAGTTTATAATTGTACCTTGAGAGTTTTAAGGGAGTTTATTTTATGTCACTGAGGAGATATAAAACACCCCAAAAGAAAACACTGCACTTATACTGGGAAAACAATCTCCCACGTTGAAGAGAGGGGAAGCACTAGAATACGCACACAAATGAGTAGAATTGCTCTTATGTATGGGGAACACTTATAACACTATATTGCACTATATGTATGAGGAATACTTATAACACTATATTGCACTATTTAATGGGATGTATTACAAGATGGTTAAGGCACTAAACTAGCACTAACGCACGCTTAAGAAACACTATTTGGTAAAGCACCAATGGGGATAAAGGAAGAGAAGAACCACTGAAAGTTTCTGATTTACCACTAGGTAAATAATGACACGGAAACTACTGAGAAGCGCAAGGGTAGATAAGGAGAACACTATCACAACTGGGAAAAACTAATTGGTGACTCCGTATCCTGGCGTTGATAATCCGTGGGATACTATGGGTCAACCTAATCGATGAGGGGATGGTCGTGGTAGAATAATCCGTCCGCTGTCCGTCTGGCTTGGTGCGATTCGGCACACCGTCGTCTTCTTGTTCTTGAGAATAGGGGATCGCCGGGTTAATAAGGGTGGGACTATAATTGTTGATTGCAGAAAGCAGTTGTTGCGCCTCTCCATCCTGAGTATGAATTCTACAAGAATTTTCACCATTATTTACAATTATGCTGCTTTACAATATCACTTGGTTCTAATTTTAGATAAGTATTAACTCAGATGATATATAGCCAGATTTTGTGAACTATTTCAGCTCCCCATGTATGTACTGAAGAAGTCTTCGACTAAGAATTTTTATTTGATCATTGGCTAATACAAAAACTTTTAATTAGTTCTTATCAGGATCTTGGATGGCCAAGAGGGCAATGCTTTTGGCTTTGGTGAAAGCTGTTCCGGGTTTGATTCCCATTGGAAGTCCATGTGCAAAATGACCTCAGCTATTGAAGCACTTTTAAAAACCAAGCATGCATTTTTTTATCAGCTAAGTTTTTTTTCACTATTATTGATATTCAAATTTGATGTATAGGATTTAAAAATTAGGAAGGAACCTGGTAACAACAGAATTTGAAAATTAGTAGGAAAAGGAGTTTACAATCTTAATTCAGAATAGAGGAAGTTTTGTAAATATTGGAAATGATTTCCATCGTTTTCTCTTGTGATGTCTGAAATATTTTTCAATGTAAGCAATGTTCTTACCGATTCCCTCATCGTTTGAATCAGGTGTTGTACTTGAGTTTCTCCTTTTCTCCTCCTCCAAACCTTCCCCTCTCCGACCTCCTCTCACTTCCTCTCCTCTTCCTCATCTGCCAAACTCTTCTCGAATTCAGCACTTCCTTCCTCACCACCAGATGCTTGAGGTTGTCGCAAGGCAATAGATTTAGCCATTGGTGAGCTTTCTGGTGGTCTCTCTGCAGTGGTGTCCTCCATGTTGGGAGTCTGCAAAAGTGGTGAAGGCCTTCTTGTCCAAGAGTACGCCGGAGGCACTGAAAGGTGAAGGGTTCCAGCATCGTTTTCAGAACAAGTGGGGGAATTGGGTGCAGCTTGCAGAACGTTGAGGAGATGCTGGTGATGGTGCTGGACCGAGGGATGAAGCAAAGTTGAAGAGGAACCCCCGGAATTGTGATGGGGATGAATCAATTGTCCGGTACGATGGTGTGGAAGTAGCAAATGGGGGCCGTGATGGGGATGACCTCCCAGGTGCTGGTGGGGATCTTCTGCATCCTTAACATCCGAAGGACACAGCAGATTGTTAGACCCAGCTCTGGAAGGTCCAGGACTGGCCATAGATGAATAACCAGAGGAACTCAGGTTGGATTCCGAAGCAGTACGTTCTCCCCTGGAACACATGGAGAAAGGGGATAGGTAGGTCATCCCAGGCTGACCCCCACATTTAGAATTGTTCTCCCCTAGTCTCCTCTTACTTGGACTGATAGTCCCCGAACCGGATGTCCGGAAGGAGGAATTGTCACACCTTCCTACATTACTACCCGCACACCCGTCTTCCGTCTCGTCCGATTCACTCATGGTGGCAGTGACTGTGATGATAGGTGGTGACATTGGCAGATCTAGAGAAGTTGGCTTATCTGGACCATGGAGTAGTAGGTGTTTATTGCTGGGCTGGGACACTAGAGGTGATAAAGGAGGATGGAAAAATATAGGCGGAGGATAGGGGTGGTGTTCTGAAAGTCTTCTTCTGTGAGGGGGAGAACCTATGGGTAGCATCATGTGCTGCCTGTTGTTCAGCGTCATAGCCTTTGTTGGAGATGGTTGCTGAATAGTTATTGTGGGTATCACTATGGGTTGCATGGGAAGTGAAAGTAGGGGAACTAGTTTTGGAACAGAACACTTTTCTGCACTAGCACTGGTGGTTTCAGACATTGTATCCGCTCCAGTAGGGGAGTCCTCTTTGAGCCCTTCATCTCCTATAACCTCATCGGTGGCTTCCAATGCCACTGCGTCTATTGAGAATGTCCTCTGTTTGTGGTGGATGTGGTCCTCTTCAGCCTTACCTTCTTGCTCCTCCTCATCTTCCTCAACCTCCTCATCATCTTCAGTCTCGTCATCATCATCGTCTTCATCATATTCATCTTCACCATCCTCATCTTCTGCTTCATCATCCTCCTCCTCCCCTTCATCTTCCTCACCACCGCCATCTCCTCCGCCTCCTTCTTCTTCTGAACTCTGTGTCACGCACACCCTAGCATGTTCTTCATCCTCTTCCTCAAAATCATCTGTATCCCCTGTGTCCTCTTCCCCTTTCATCATCCTCACCTCTGTCTTTCTCTCTTCCTTGGACTGCATCCCCACTTTGGTAGGGGGGGGATAGGGGGAGGGCATCTCCCGGATTGGTGATAATGGAGGGAAGTCCATGTTGCACATGCTCGAAGATGGAGGTTCCAAAAGGATTGAGGGACCTCTGGTGGAAGATATACCGAGGGCATCAACCACTGGGACTTGGATCTTGGTGCAGGAAGACTTTCTGCTAGAGGCTGGCGACGTTCCGGAGGATGCCATTGCATGGTATGATGAAGAGGAGGTAGATGATGAAACTGATGAGGACTCATCGGAAGTGGGACTTGGGAGGTGTGGGTTAGGCTGCGATTCTGTTGTGGGGATTGGGTTCTCTTGTGGTTTAGGTGCTGGTGCAGCCTCGCTACCACTTCCTGAGGCAGAGGAGGAACCCATTTCAGCAGAGACATGGCTGAGGAGACGGGCAAAAGTGACCTATGGGAAAAAGAAAACGTTGAATTTAAATAAAACCTTTGAAAGTAATGAGAAGGAATGTGGTTAATTACTAACCAAATTAGTTTTGTTAAAACTATTTACAAATATTACTGTGTAGTTCTCAGCCTAACCTACGCCATATAGCTAGAATAACATTAATACCTGATCAACCAGTCTGAAGGGGAGCTACATGTGATTGGTTGTAAAATTTTCTAGGCATTGGAAATTTTTATGCACAACAAGTTGAGAATTTTAAATTCTATCATGCTAATATCTCATAATCTGAGTGGCATTATTAAAAAAATAAACTAACAACAAAAAGGATAAAATAAAAGATGAATGTTTAGATATATATCAATGGTAATGAAGAAATTAAAGAACAGAAATAGTTTATTTAGGCTATCATATATGTTCTATGAATGTAGCAAAGTCTTCTCAGATGAAGCTCACTTGATGATCATTCACTAGATAAAAATATATATGAACTTCTGCATTTTTGTTAGCTACATTTTTATTCTTATGAAATAAAATTTCAACATTTGTAAATTTATCAATTTTCTTCAACCCTACTGCATCACGTTTTCCAAATATAAAAAAAACCAAATCCAATCAATTTGGTTAAGAGATACTCAACATATACTCGCAGAAGTGATTATTAACTATTGTACTGCAAGAAAAAATTACACAGTTCTGTAGGTTGGAACATAATTAAAAAAATAAAATTACTGTTTATTCTTTGGTGATTACGTTTTACCTTCCTTTTTATTCTTCTATTCATGTTACTTTTTATACAAAAATTTGTGAATTTGTTAAGTAATTTAATTATGAAAAATTATAGGCAGTTTATAGTTAATAGTGATGACAGAGGTAGATATAACTCATTTGAACTTACAGAATACATAATTAATTTCATATGGAGAGGACAATGGAAAAGAGGTGACAATGATCAGAGCGACAAGGCATATATTTTCAATTCGTAAGTTTAAGTGTTGAATCTTCATTTTTATAAAAGTAGTTTGGGGAAGGATTGTTAAACAATTAATATAGATATATATGATAAAATATTTTTTAGAATGCATTAATATTTTCAAAAAATCAATAAAAATTTCCATGTTGCTTCTATCCTTACTTCCAAAACAATTCTTTAATTGTAATTGTTTTGATATAAATCCTAATTCTACTTGTTTCTAAATTTAGTTGGGTTATCTTGACGGTTTGAAGGTTGTCCAATCTCAAATATGTAAATGATAAACAAAATTGTTAAGTCATGGAACTCATCCAACTTAATCTGATTGCCCCCCACTATATGATACATTCGAGTGGAAAGTATACGGAATTTTTATAACAATGAATAACTAAATTAAAAGTCTCTCTAATTGAGGATGTAAGATTTTTATGCATGCAAACAGCATACTGGTGAGTGGACTGTGATGCTGGATAAAATTATATGGAGCGCGTTGGGGCATGTCCCACACTGAACCTGCCTCTATTATGTCCTTGAATCTAAAGAATTTTGAAATTTCTTTAATCTTGGTGATGAAATATTAGGCTCTAACACTTACCTTTTTATCAAGCCTGGAGACTGTAATAGGTACTGGAGGCATTAGAGGTGGTCCAGGGAGTGGTTCCTCCAAGACGACTTCTTCAACGGAAGTCCCAGCTACCACTACTTCTCCCATAAACTTGGTCTCTGACACATTAGAAGGTGTATCTCCAGAGGATGGAGGGCATTCCCTCAACACTAAAGTCTCCGAAGGTGCTAGAGAAGTAATTGACAGTCTTGGAGCATTGCTGAGAATTGGCTTGTGAGCTGGTGTCACGAGACTCTGCAGAATCTTTTTCTTCTCATCTTCTGCCGTGGCAGTAGCAGTAGCCGCAGCTGGACGCGATGGAGTGATGGAATGCTTTCGCGTGGGACTGGAGTTGTTACGCTTCTTACGGCTTGAAGGAGATCCTGAAATAACAGATTTGAGATGAAAAGGTGCCCTCATTGAACATTGCCCTATCATTCCTTTAATTCAATATCTTATTTAAATATTTGCTTCTCTTCTGTTAGAAGCACCTCAAGAAATTAAAGCTACAGGTCTAATTAAAGTGGGTTGAAGTCCTAATTGAGACAGATTGTGGAACAGAGTGAACTTTATCAGTGAAATGCAACATATGAGTTTCAGAATTGATCATTGAGAAAATTTGAACTGACTGAAGAATAAGAACTAATGATTGACTCCCTTGAAAAAAAAAACAACTAAGTAATTTATGGAATGAAATGATTCCATGACTACAATTTTAACCTCTTATAAATTATAGTTCAACATGTTCCTTTCTGTTACCGAATATTTTCTAGTTCAAAGAGTGTCGAAGAGGAAATTTGCATAACCTAATGTATCTACAAAAATTGCTTTTGCAGTCTGGACGCCAGTAATATAAAGGTAAATTATACAATAGTAGAAGGTTTTTTTAGTAAATTATGCATATGTTTTATAAGTAGCACATTAATCATTTAATTTGGTTGAGTTGACAGAAGTCAAGGATGGTCCTTGATCAAACTAATGGGTAACTGCAAGAATGTTTAGATTCCTGACATACGTAGCAATACTTTCTACCATGTATACGAGTGCTTAATGTGTTCTCCACAATTATCATAATTAATTTCCATGCTATTTGTGTTTAATTTCATCTAGCTCTATACACAAGTTACTATTAAAGCATCTATTTAAACAATTCTGTTTATAATTTACACATTATACAACAGTACTGCCTAAGTATTGTAATCTATGTGTCATTCATCAGGTCTCACTTTATGCTACTGCTATTATGTTTATAATTTATCATGTAACATGAAACCTCTAAATATACACGATCTAACATGAATACACTAGTCTGACTGGGCTAGATACATTTATGATACAGGTTATTTATTTTAACACAAAACAACTCCAGCTGGAAACGGTGCAAATGCAACGAATATAACCAAGACAGTGTGCAACCAGCGTTCAAGCCACAAAAGCTGGGATATTGTTGACAGAGTGATAGAGACAGAGAGATTTGTTGAAGGAGAGAGAGACAGAGCTGAGGAAGGCCGAAGGCGCAATTTAGGGTTAAGGACAAAGCCTTACGTCTGGGAGGCAGCTTAAGCAAATCATCCAGACTGAATGTTCTGGCAGCAGAGGATGGGGATGCCAAGGTTGAGGGCAAGTGGTTTTGCGTACCACCAGAGCCATGTTGGGAGGAGGTGTTTGGTGACGGGTTTGGCTGTGCTGGGGCATTGGGCTTTCGGTCTGGAATGGCAAGTGTATTGTTGGGACAGGGAGGGGGTTGGGTTGGCTGGGAGAACTGCGGTTGTTACATCTACGCCGATGTCCCTCCGCCACCAGTCAGGCTGAGAAGAGACGGTTTGCGGATACCGAGGCATCCAAAGAGCGAGCGTGAAGGGACGGGTGGCTGCTGGCCACCAGGATGTGCCTGGTGGTGATGATGTGAACCGTCCACTGCCACTCCATATGGTTGAGGACCGAGTGACTGGAGGTTGTCTCTTGCTGAAGAAGAGGCTGAGACTCCTGCAGGGATTGAGAGAGCATAGGGAGCTACCTAATTGCTTATTCTACTTAGCTACTGATTTCTGCTCTTAACTAGGGTGACCACCTCCAAAGGTTTTGGTCCTTAGACTCTGTACTTGGGGTATTTTACATTTTCCCCATGTTGAATTAATTAGACAATATCAAGGACAAACTCAAAACATTTGTGGTATGAGTAACATTTATTTTCCTATGAGTTTCTCCAGTTCATACAAGCCCCTTATTTGTAGTTATATTTTTCTAGTGATTTTTTAATGATGATGACGGTGAAAAGATTTAATACTGATGTTGTATTTCCGCAGTATAATACAGTTTTCAAAAGTGTATACAAATTTTCATTTACTCAGTAAAATCATACCTCAACTGTAATGAATAATATACATTATTCTTTTTCCTGTTGTCATACCTTGATGGAAAGTATCATCTTCATTTGTCCAATATAGTACTGGATAGAGAGAAATTTTAATTCCTTTTCTTTTTGTCTCATCCTTCTCAAGGCTGTGATTATACAGTAGAAGTCCGTTATAACGAGTACGGCATATAGCGAGAGTTGCGTTATAGCGAGTGATTCATTGGACGTTGTCCGTCTCACAGCAAAAAGGATAGGGAGTTACTTCCATTATAACGAGTGATCAAAATCTGAGGTATCGTTATAACGAGTGTCACGGTCCTATATTCGCCTTGCAGGTGGCATATCTCGTAATCGAAGACGGCTCACGATTTTCACTATCCCCTTTGTCCCTCACGTCTCCTATATCTTATCCCCTTGAATCTTGTTTATTTTCGTCGATAATCCCTCTAGTTAGCAGGTTGAATCGAGTTTCCATTTTATTGGCATCCACCTGTGGGATTTGTTTTCACTCGAAACTTGGCACCAAACCGTCTAATGGAAGGGATATAAGAGATATAAGCAGCGCTGTTTCGGATTTACAGGGTAACCTCTCCCTCGTGCCGATTCATTAGTTATGAAGCGTGTGTATGAAAAATATCTTGAGAATGAAATTTGATATGAATTGGGGGTTCCACATGATGGCCATCGCTCTTCCATCAGTCGATCATTAGACATGAGTCCGTTCAGAGCTTTCCAATAACTGAGTTTCTAGTGTGACAGTTCTGTGATGGAGAGCAAAAGAAAGGCTTTAGATTTAGCAAAGAAATTTGAAATTGTGTGAAAGAGAAACCGCGAGTAAATCTGAAATCGGCAGACGGTATGGCATGTCATCGTCGACTTTATTTATGATTTTAAAGAACAAAGAAAAAATTAAGTTTGCATTCATGATGCAAAACACTCCAGGAGGGTGCAAAAAACTACGGCCAACGGATAATACGGAGTTGGAGTCCATTCTATTAGAATGGTTCACTCAGCAGCTATCTCTAGGAATTCCAATCAGCGGAACAACGATAAAAGCGAAAGCTGAAGAGCTTGCCCTTCGCATGAAACTGGACAATTTCCGTAGCACGGATGATTGGCTGAACCGATTTAAAGGAAGAAGAGATCACTCCACATAATTAGCGGTGAATCCAGTTAAGTAAATGAGCAAGCGGCACATAATTGGCTTCCAATTCTCAAGTCGATCCTCGAAAAATACGAAGAAAAGGTAAGTAATGCAAAAAGCAAATTATCGTTTAAATACTATAAATTGTAAGATAGGCCATGTATTTAGTGTGACAAACTGTTATTAATCTCCACGTAATTAGGGCATATACAAAGCGGATGAGACAGCACTGTTTTACAATTTACTGCCGGAAAAAACCTTGGCTGTCAAGGGCGACCGCTGCTAAGGTGGAAAAAGGAGTAAGGAGAGGCTTACAGTTCTCCTCTACACGAACATGACTGGATGTGATAAATAATTATTGGAAAATCCGTGCGTCCCCGAGCTTTTTGTGGCAAGCGAAATATTCCCTGTACTTCCGAGTCCAAGCATGGATGACAGGACAAATTTTTACGCTGTGGCTAAAGGCTTTTGATGCCAAAATTGGAGGGAGAAATAGAAAAATTGTGCTGTTCATGGATCGCTGTCCGGCCCACCCCGTCATTAAATTGACGAACATAGAGCTTGTGTTCTTTCCCCCTAACTGCACAAGTGTGTTGCAGCCATTAGATCAGGGCATTATTCGAGCTACAAAGCGCCATTTTAGATCACACCTCGTTAATACGTTAATGAAGAAGTTAATGTCAAAAGAAACCCGCATCAAATGGAATGTCCTGGAGGCAATCCATGGGTTTGCATTGGCCTGGTGAAAATATCACCCGAAAGTGTGAATAAGTGTTTCAAACATTCGGGTTTAAAAAAAATACAGAAAATGATTCTGTCGATGGATCTGCTGAGCTGAATTCGGAGTTAGTGCCCAGATGCTGGAGAAATGTGTCCATTAGAGTATAGGAGAAGGAATTCTGCTCTCACCAGCTGCGAATTGCCGGCACCGGAGAAAAACTCGCGTCTAACGAGCATGACTCCAACTACTTACACTACTGGAAAGCCATGTTTAATTATTAAGCTAAATCACTAAATCCTAACTAATACGATTATCTAATGATATATTATTACTTTCGACGATAATTTAGCAATGATGATCCACATTTTATGTTAGAGGACGCACTTTGGTTATGGTTTATGAGTCAATGATATAATATTTTTTACGCGAACGTACTCTTTTACGCATTCTGAAGCATTTGCGTAGAAATTAAAAATCATACAGTTCCATTCGGACACATTTACTGACCTTGGATTCAAGAAGACGGACTTAATTAGACTTACTGTTAGAAATCGGCTATAACGAGTATCGCGTTATAACGAGTACTTTTCCGGTTTTTGTCAGCTCTCGTTATAACGGACTTCTACTGTATTTAACACTAAAGCATGACTAGTATGACTTGTGTACACCTGGCCAAAATTAACGCACCAGCAGTCGTTAGGATCGCTAGGGAGGTGGTGCGTTAATTTTGGTCAAGACTGTACAAGGATTCCTTTTAGTCACTAATGAATACTATATAATGTATCATTCATAGGGTTATTATGCTGGACTTAATGGATTTACCCAATTGAAGAAATCTTGATCAGAGCGGAAAGCAATGAGTTTTTAACCCCAATCTTAATGATTCCACCAAAAAAGTTCCTGCTAGCTATTGGTAGATAAGTTGAAAAACTATGTCATTACAGACATAAATCTTGTCTACCACGAAGCTTGAAGTATAGTTCCATACTTTTCTATACATCTCCATTTTATAATCTGAGTAAACTTCCTTCATTTCATTTGTATTCCTTTTATTTCCTTCATTTCAATTTTATATATGATCCTTTGCTTAGAAAAATCTTTGAGAAGCTGTAGAAATACTTTGGGTAGCTAAGCATTAAGAGCGTAATGAGGTGGTCAACCTATTAAAATGCTTAATTAGTCTTTAAACTTAACTTGAGACTAGGAATCAGCTAATTGAAATTAATTTGATATAATATCTCTTCTTCATCTTTTATATACTAAATTTCTTCCAATTATGAATTTTATAGAAAAGAAATTAAGTGAAGCTAGATATCTTTTGAAAAATATCTAGTTCCAACATGAAAGGACTTAATGCAATGAAAAAACATTTCATTTACTTATGTTCTGCAGATCTTATGTATCTTATGGAGGTTTTGTCTTTGATTATTGATTAAAATATGAAATTATACATGCTGTGAAGATAAAACAAACTAAATGTAAATACTTAAAAATTAGAAATCAAAGTTATATTAAATATAACAATTAATGTATGCTTACTGATGACATATTCTTAATATTTGAGGTTGCGTAAGGATAGAAGAAGTAAAAATATAATAAAATTTTACTTGATTTTGGTAAAAACACATTAAAAATAATTGAGAAGTCCTCAACATCCATGATATATTAGGTACAGACGGCAAAGTTCAGGAAATAAAATCAATCAAATCATTAAATGACAGATATGAAGACATTGAAATCAATTGCAAAATTATGAGGAAAATTCCACTTCTAAATTTTTCTAAAATTCTTTAAAATATAAATAAGATGGTGAAAGGGCACTGAAAACAGAATGAAAAATACCCTTTACTGATTCAAAGTATAAATGAATTGTATTTTTAAGAATTATATTATTATAATTATATTATAACTATTATAATAAACAAAAATATTAGCTAATCCCAATTTTATAAATTAAAATCAGGCTTTACAAATTGTGTAATGATCATAAATATATTTACTGTACTTATTATTTTGTTTAAGAAATTGAAGCCTTTCAAAGAGTAGATTCAACACAGCATGTATGCACCTTATTTACAAAAGTGGGGATTGTAATAATCATATAAATTCAGAAGATTTATTATTAATTGAAGATTTTAATTCAGAAATAATCATCATAATTATGAAAGAAATGATAGCTTGAAATATTGCAGTCACGAATTGAACTCTTTAATTCCACTTGCATTATTTCAAATCCACAAACATTAGACTAACTAACATATATAACTACAATTCTTTAACATCTAATGAATTTTTATATCTTACCATCTTTCATCCAAAATTTTAGCAAAATTTGCAAAAGGTTTCACAAATTAGAATGACGGTTGAGAAGGCTTGCTTTTAACACACTATATTTTTCTGCTAGAAGAAGTGCTGAATTAAGAAACACTTATGCAGAATCATTAATCTAAATACAAATATCTTTAAATCAAAACATCTCAAAAGCCAAGAATGACAAAGAATCATGGCATGATTTTCTTTGAAATCCTTCATATAAGTCTAATGCCTCCATAAGCAGTATCTAAATAGAACAATAAATGATTGCTTAGAATCTACAAATAGCAGAAGACCATAGCTTACTACTTATTCAGAAAGCTACATAGAATCTGCAATTTGCAGAAGATAATAATATAAGAAAGTTTTAGAAGAAGTAGTTAAGAAGAGATAAGGTGCAAATACAGAACCTTAAGGCAGGAATTCTTCTGCTTATAGTTGATCATTAATACAGCCTCACTTTGGAATAAATTCTTGTGCTACTGAATTGAAGTAGTTAGTTATTATTGCATAACATTGAAATATTCTTTTCCAAACTAAGTTTGAATGAAAATATTAAAAAGTTTCCTCTAATGATTTAGAGATACATGCAAATATACATAAATAGTTAATTAATTAATTAATAAAGTTAATTAATTAATATTCAACATACTGACATGGAAGCAAATTCTCCTTGGAGAAAGACTTCTATGATGCATTCCTCAACAATGGTGAAATCTTTTCTTTAAATATTAACATGCACATTTAAGAAAATTTGTTTTAGTTCTTTAAGTATACTTACATACATACAGTAGAAATAATTTAAAATGACACACAAGAAATTATATCAGTTACATTTGAAAGTCATTGTAAATTATATCATCCCTTCATTATCATTGTATCATTCTTTTCCTGCATCTAATGGGGGTTTAATTAATGACAATATTTTTGTACTGAAAGAAAAATATTCAGTTTGTGTATTTTCATTGGATTTTAGAACACTTTTAGCCCAAATCATTTCTTTACCATATAAAATTCTAGACAGATGGTAAATAGAAACTAATGTCTCCTTTTTAATTTTTTTCACTATCAAATACATTCATATATAGGTTTGCATTTAAATATTTATTTATTTAAATTAGTCGAGAGCTGACTCATGAAATGGTTTTATGTTGGAGTAAAGCTCTCTTGACTCTTTGAGCTAGAGAAATATCATTAGGGAAGAGTCCTAATGTTTTGATTTTAATTAATCCACAGGAATCAGCAGTATCTAACAATTGAAAAATGAATAAAATCGATACATGAATAAATATGCATTATAACATAAATATTCATTATAACATAAATAAATATTAAATTTAAAAAAAATTAGCTGTTAAAAACATAAGTCATTCTTGAGCACATCAACATTATGTTTTATGCTTTTATAAATATGTAGTTTTATGAGGAAGCCTACTTTGGGTAAAAACTCAATTATTCAAGTACCTACTCTTTGCTAAAGCCTTAATAACTTGCATCATTATAAATATCTCTATTGTACAGTAAGTTGATTAAAGTAAAAGCTTAGATTGTAAGAAAATATTTGATGGTATTCTTACATTCTAAATATAGGTTGTAAAAGATTTGGCTTACCATGCCGTGAGTGGTCAGCTTCTTCAGCCAAAAGTTTCTCCAGCTTTTCTGGGAAGTGGCGCTTGGCACACCATATTAAACCTATGATGCCCAGCACCACTGTGACAGTGATGAGTCCCAAACAAAATGGTTCATGGAGCATTCTCTCAGATAAAGGCTTGTATGGATTTCTGAGCATCCTCCGTTCACATCTTGTACCTTTGAGAAGTGAGAGTTATCAATTCAGATTAAATTCTGTTTGTCCGATTCTTCTATATGGTATTAAATTTCAAAGAGAGCTATTGTTTAATACAGAAAATTTAATGTGATAGTAACAGCAAGGCAGTTTTTCTATTGAAGTTATTGTCATTGTCAGTCATTTCAAACGTAAACATTTCACATCATGATTTTTGCAATGATTATGCAACTGCAGAAGAGGGACAATTATTTAAAATTATGAAATGGTTAATTAGGAATAGATCAAATGATGACTTTTGCTCTATCACTTACTCACATAATAAGCTGAAATGAAAGAATAATTTCTGCTGATGGAATGCTGCAATTCAAACTATAGCAATGTTGGTCTACAGAATTTTGGTATAGCTCCAATACCATTTTAAGAGTTTAAATGAATATCAAGGGTTAAGTATGCTCAAAACATTTCTTGATTAAATATTCATGGCCTATTGATATCTAATATCTACCTTCCCACCACGCATGGCACCGACAAACAAAAGAATGAGGTCCTTTTTCCAGGCAATCTCCCCTCCCCTCGCATGGGTTGTCAGCAAACGGTCTGGGTCTCTCATCACATACCGTGCCTGTGTAACCAGGAAAACAGCGGCATGTGAACTCCAGTCCCCCTGATTCCCCATCTCCACTCAAAACGCAAACTCCAAACACGCAAGGCTCCAAGTCATACATGGTAAGGGCACAAAACAGGCCTAGAAATACATGTAAGTTAAAGAGTTACATTAGCTACATACCACACCTATGTGCAGATTCACTGCTCAAATTTATTCTCGAAAATTATAATTCAATCTTGCTCGTAAGTCAATCAGCTCGTATCTCAAACTAATTTCTCCCATTTAAAATAACTGAATTCGATTTAATCCGTTCCAGACCTATGAAAAATCCCCAAACCATTGTAAATTATGAATAAAGATATGTTTTTAAATATCAAATAAACATGTATAATTAACAAATACATAACAAAATATGAAATAAAGAAATAAAAGAGTTATTTAGCATAATAGTCTTACTTTGGAGACAGACGAGTGTGGCTAACGAAGGTGATGGCGAGGAGGAGGGAGGGGGGAAGGGATGCAGGCACTCTAGACACATAAACAGCGCTTTTTTAGAACTTTAAACTATTTTCATAACATTAAAACTAAAACTACACTTTCCTTATTTCAAATGAAAGAAAAAACTTAAAACAATGCACTTAACTTTAAACTTAAACTAAGCTTAACATTTATGTAAATTTAATTATCCCTTGTTTTTGCCTTCTTGGCTACACTTGGCTTGGAAACACGGCTCGTATCTCAAAAAACTCGTTTGTTAGGCTGCTCGTATCTCGAGGTACCACTGTATTGATCAAAGGTAGATCAAAGTAAATCATAATTTTATAAGGTTTTTAGACTATTGTTGCAACATAGAGTGTATATAAATATATCATTAAGACATAATGTATAAATTCAAAATAAAATGAAATATTAAACTTATAGTCAACATAAACAAATATTGGTTAATAAGCCAATCTTTAATTTCAATTTTAACCTTTTGTATGTTTTTTTAAATTTGATGGTACATCAGGTTAGTTATTAAACTCAGTAGGAACTATGTATTGAAGAGAATAAAAAAGTGGCAACGACATTATTATCAGAAATATTTGTTTTTATGATAGTACCATCAGGATTAATGGAGCTTCTTATGCAGAATAAATTATCTATGGAGGATTTACTCAATTTATTCTTTACCACTGATACTTTAGCGTAATCATTAATTATATTGACAAAGCCAAACATAATACAGGTGTCTTTATACCTGATAGTGTTTATAGTACTTCTTTCAATATGATCTATATTCACGTCCCCAAGTATTACACATTCATCAAGACAAGACTTCTCAACCAGGTTCTTCAATTCACTAAAAAGTCAATCACTCTGAAGTTTATTGGCCTGTAAATGCTTGTATCTGATATAATTGTGCCCAGTATACTTTCATAATATATCGGAGATATATTTTGATTCACAAACTCTAGAGAATCTTTTACAAAAGCAAAGATACCACCTCCTTTCCTGGAGTTCATTAAGTTGTAAAATTGATTATAATTTTCTATTTCATGCATCGATGCTTCAGATTCATTTTTGTTTACCTCAGTGAAAATCAAAACATAAATTTAATGCTAGATGTGTGAAGCAGAATGTTGATTTCATCCCACTTATTTCTAATAGACCTAACATTTATAAGTAGAACTTTTAGGTAATAATTATTAGTGACAAAGAAATCCAAGTTGTAAAAGCTATAACAACTCACCTTTCTAGGTTTACTAATGAAGTCTAATAATAATATACTAATAGCTTACTTTACTTGAATGATGTATATTATTTAACTTTTTAAGTGGAATATGTACGGTGTAATTTCCTTGTACAGCCTGCAGGAGGTTTTTGGAGGAGTTTCCCTACTGTCTTTAGGGAAATGTCAGTTTTAACATTAATTTGTTGTGCTCCCCTTAATAGTTGTCACCTGGCCAGAAGGACAAATTGCAGCGTATATTCTAATAAATAAATGAATTAATTACTTGGTGCGAGAAGCGTCGTGCTGCAGTCAAGGCGAGGTATTAGCGCCATGGGATGGTTTGGACTGAACAGCACTCCCGATGTCTCCCCAGCAGCTGCAGAGCTAGCCGCCAACGTTAGAGAAATAGTACGTGGAATAGTTCAAGCAAATAGCATATTTTACCAGAGAGAGCAATCGCTGAAAGCAGGAATATACAAGCTTATATATTAAGAAGCTTCATAAAAGCCAAAGAATTGCTTATCTGCTAAATCATCAAGTGAGCTGTCTATCAAAGCTTCGCGATCGATTCTAAATTAGGAGAAAATAGAAGATTCCACGGTCAGTTTGAAAGGAGAGAGACAAGAGAAAGCGATGCTATGAATAAACAAGATACTCATATGTTCCACATTCAACAAGATAAAATATCCCCTTCGATTCAGATTATTTCACATCACATCACTCGTTTTTCAATCTGTTGAACCTATTTTTGAAAGAAAGCAAATGCATCTAGAATTACCACATAAAATAAATGGAGTAAAATTTAAAAGTTATTGATTAAGTTAAATATGTTGCAGCCAAGCGCATAAATAACGAATAAGCACACATATCCGATAGTATCCAGTGAATAAATTCTAAAACTTTGATGTTTGAATGGCTTCTGCGCAGATTCGGTAGAAAAAAGGTGGAATTTTAGAGAGCACTCCGCTATAAGATGAAAATGTGTGCCAGGGAAATGGCACTTTCAGGGAACTCCACATGAGATTAGCATGTTTCAAGATACGTCTCTGATTCTCTATGGGTGGGAAATATAGATTTGGATAAATTGATAACCTTTAGGTATATGAGTGAATGAATGGACTTTTTGTTTAGTTAGGCGAGGTTAGGCCCTTCTACCAAACATTAATTGTTAACGCATATGTCAAATTGAATGATAGAATGAAAAACTACAGCTCAAAAAGGTGTGGTTTAAGGGAGCAAATCTTCTTGATTGATGTTTGGAAAAAGACAAAATCATTCTGTTCAGAAACACCAAAATAAAGGGGGAGTGAAGAAAATGAGGAGTATATTAAGTCAAAAGGAATATCAAATTGATATAATTAAAATTACAATACAAGTTAATTCATTTTAAGTAGCGATCTGACTCAAATAAATCCAAGTTCAACAGAAAAAATTGGTTAAAAAGAAATGGAAGGCATAAAATCAAAACACACAAATTTTACATTAATGTTTAAATAAATGATGCCAAAGCGGATGCATAAACGTAGAACTTAAAAATATGATTTAGGAGGGGTCAAATCAAAAGACGCACGAATGTCACGCAAGAAGATAATTAGGAATCCAAGGGCATATTTAAGCTTATGAATAACAAAATCTAAGAAGAGGGTGATTTCGCTTTGTATAATTAACATGATAGAGAATAACTCGTCCTGCAATAAGAACATAAGCTCCGATAGGTTAGTGCCGTACTTACAGCACGATGCAACGCGTTCTACAGAAAAAAACCCGGATGGTTGCCTAAGTTCCAGAATGAGAGTAAATTTCCAGAACCTTCCTGAGCGTAGCAGTATAGTATGGGTGTCAAACTCATTTCAGCTGTGGGCAAATTACTACCATTAAACATTTATGTGGGCCCTCTTACATTGATGCGTCACTTATTTTTTACGTATTTAAAGAAATATATTTATAAAAAGTACAGTAGGAGGTTGATGTATTTTGCTCCACCATCGAGGAACGATGTCTACGATAAGGAGAGGAAATAAATCATACAAATCAAAAGGAAATGTATGTACAGAGATGATGAAAGGCTTGTATATGATTACTGACAAAGTTTATTGATTGATTCACAGTCACCACCTTTCTTTAAAATTTCTCTCCTGTTTATCTATCTTAAGTTTCCTTATTTACTTTATAAGATAAATTATCAAGGGAAAAATTAACTAGGAATTTATTTTACAGCTGGTTGCTTCTATAGGAATACATTGCGTGATATCAAAAGATAATACTGTAAATAATAAAAAACTTAAGTTCTCGATAAGAAGAAAGATATTATTACGGCAGCGGTCTACTTTAGTTGAACAGTTGATCACAGCAAATATGTTAACGAGAGAATAATTATAAATAGAGACATTTATATTCAGAAATTTGGCGGTCAATTAGAAAAAGAATTCCGTTTTTGCATGATTTTAGGGAATTATTTATACCGAATGCAGCATTTACGAACACTCCTTGTCAAAAGTGAAATCTGGTGGTTGCTTAAGGAATTATGTGAATTTAGGAATGCCTCCTAGTGCGGTAGTTTAAAATTGGTTTGTAACTATTAGAAGGTCAATGACTGTACGGTTTACCTTTAAGGTATGACAGATTTCATACTGAAGCAGTGATTCTTAAGTGTTATATAACGCAGGGACAAGGGAGATCATTCGCTCTGATGCTGTGTCCGAAAGAAGTTTGAAACTGCTGGTGTATAATCTTTCGACCGATGGTTAGTTGGATCCTCATTCTCTCAACTATAGGGAACCATAAGATCTTGAAAGTGTATCAGGCGTACTTGGCTATGTGAAGATCAAAGATTCATCTAATGATTTACTGTTTTTTCCATTATTGGCACTCTCACCAAAACCTTGAATTCCTCGTTTTTGAAATTGTCGACCTACTTTGCTTCACATGCCTTTATTCCACCCATTAAAGTACAGTCACTTGATTCCCAGCCACATAAAAAACCCACAAGGATGCCATCGAGTGATTTCCTGGTATTCTTATACTTATTTTCAAAGGAGACAGTTAAATTTGTAGACATCGAAGAGCTTTTGGTGATAAATTACACAGGAGAAAGGATCGATGGAGATCAACAAGATGAGAATAAGGGTATTTATAACGAATCTAAGCTATGAAATTTGATAGCATGAAATCGACCTATCTAATTAGAATCTAAAGAGAGATATCGATTGATACTTAAATAATCAATAGTAGGATTTCAATCGATATATATATCGAATACGACGGGATGTACTGGTATAAATAGAATTGATGCAATGGAATCAATTGATAAAAATCAAAAAGATGGAATATGTATATCGATGCATAAAAAATCACTGCCAATAAAGGCATTTTTAATTTCCTTTTATCATTTTAATAGACAAAAATATAATTAAACTCGAAGAAAAAGTCTAACAAGAACTTTGAAATTCCTTTGCCAAGACAATTTATAAAGTTTGTCATTATTTCTACTGGTACATTATGAGAATTTACATATACAATGCCATATAATAAATTTTAACAGATATAAAAACTACAAAATTTGCGAACATGAGAAATTTACAATTTTCGAACACGAGATGTTTTATTGATATACATATTATAGACAGAATTCGACAAGGAGAGGATCCTTGGGAAACTCAACAAGTACTAATTAATCTGTCGATTGAGGAGAAAACGGCAAAGAAAAACATCCACTGCTCAAACAAAAAAAATACGCTGCAGGGGAATACAATCGATGCAGGTTAATGCATTCAATCATGATTCGGTATCAGTGAAAATATACGCAGCAATATATATATCAAAGGTGTAGGAAAGGGAAGGATCGACATATGGTATGGTTATAGAGAGAAATATCGATACTACTATAATTACTACTAATTTCTTCTTTGTTTCCACACTTATTATAATCACCACCTCATCGTTGTAAAGAAAAAAATTGTAACACGGCTTAATTAAAGGATTATAGGCTAAAAATCTCCAATATCGGTCAGTCCTCGTTTCATTTACTGGTGAAGTCAGGAGACTCCTGAAGAAGAAAGAATTGCTTTCGAAATGCATAGAGAGAGTTATTAATGTCCTTTGTGTCCTTTCTTGTTTGCTCCGAACACTGGTAAATGAGATGAAGAACGCCGACAAATGCGGCTATTGGAGATTTTTGACCTCTAACACGTCATTGTGTTAAAAATAAAAGCAAGGCTGTTATGTAGTCAGAAAATAATTCTGATAAGTTTTGATAAGCATTTCCTGATATGGGTCTTACCTTCTAGGGCTCAAGAAAGTTCTGGAAAAAGTACTGCTAGGAACGCAAATAGGTTCGTCTTAGGAAGATATGATACGAACAAAAGTATAGCGAAGATGCTGAAGGAAATACGATGGGATAGTTTGGAATCACGAAGGACAAATAAAATAATGGCTAGATGCTTTGAAGTGTTTACAGTGTATCCTGCAAATAAGGCACTAAGGGATAGATGGACCCTTTATTGGCGAGGTTAGGCCCCTGTGGGCCTTTCTTCCACCATACCTCGTATGTCGTTATAATTTTTACAAACAAAAAGAAAGAATAGGGAGTGGGAAAAAAATCTTTGCAACTGGAGGTTGTCTAAGAAAAAACCCACATTGCGGGAAAACACCCACAAAGAAGTGGGGTGAAAAAAACCCACGAAAACAGAGAGGACGTAATATAAAAAAACAGAGCATTAAAAAGTATAGCATTAAATTAAGTATTATAAGTTAGTATAACATTAAGTTAAATATAAATGTTATTACAAATACTTAATAAAAAACAGAAGTTAAAATAAAAAGAAACAAAAATCCTTTCGTTCTGCGGCTTCATAGGATAAATAAGTTCTTAGGAAGGAGCAGTCATATGTATAAAATAAATTACATGAAACAAAAATCCGTCACAACTGAATTCTGCTTTCTGAACCGAATAGTTGAAAACTAGAACGTTTAGAACGTTTCTCAAAATCACAAATTTAAAATGAGAGGAAATTGTAAGCTTGCCAAGGACGAAAGGAAAGATAAGTAAGGGATTGAAGGTGGAGTGAAGGTGAAGTATGGTGGGAAGTATGCCCCCTACGGTAGCCGTGAAGGCCTACCAGAAACTCTAAAAAACCTTATTTGAAAACAGAAATATTTTAGGACTATATAAGTGATATACTGTATATATAACGAGATAAATGTAAATAGTGCTTTAATACTGTTCTAATGTAAATAATACTGTAAAATATAATAATTATTGTTTATGACTGTTTTTTTTTTGCTGCCGTGTTACTGCTGCCATTACCTCGTGAAGTCCTCCTGAGCTCCATGTAACTTGCCAGGTGGTGCTTCACCAAGGCAACTGCAACAATAGACGAAAACACACAACCTATACTGTTAAAAAATCCGATCAGCTGGGATTCGAACCCAGGACCTTGGGGTCCGAGCGATAGCGTAGCTGGATGTTATTTTAATGGTATTAATTGGTATTATGCAAATACAGTAGAACCCCGTTTTTACGAACCTCGATTTTACGAAGTGACACAGTTTTACGAACCATTCCGCCGGTCCCGATCTTTGTACATGAAAAATTACCTCGGTTTTACGTAAAACCTCGATTTCATGTTTTACGAAGTGAGAAGCCGGTCCCTAGGAGTGAATGAACCCCGGTTTTACGAAGCATGTGAAATGGTTTTGTCGCACTGAGCTCAATACAACGGGATGACGATCGCCGTAAACAGGAGCAGCTAAATCCAGATCGTCTATGTTGGGAGGACCCTCATCCCATGTATTTTAGATGGGAAAATGTGATAATTTCGTGGGATACAAACATTTACAAGCAAGGAAAAGTCGCGCGCATTCAGTGAGAATCACTCTCTGCGCGAGGTGGCCTGTGTTGTGATATCCCGTGTGCCTATCAGTAAAATAATGGATAAAAACTCGCTGACCAAGAAAAAGAGGAAATCCCTGAGTTTGGTCACCAAAAGGTCAATTATGAAGGAAGTACGTGGTCGCGTGCAGACAAAAACAGAAATTTCTTGGAAGTATGGCATTTCTTTATCTACATTATTCGCAGCAATCGTCAATTCAAGTGAAAAAAATTTGAGGCACACAACAACATCATTAAAAACAAAGTACGTCTCATCGTCGCAATTTGATCAACTTGATAGACAGCTCTATATTTTTTTTTGAAGTGTCGTGCGTGCAAATTGCCTATAAGTGGACCAATTCTGAAGAAGGTTTTGGCTCTTAAATTGAAGTGCGACAACTTTAAAGCATCAAATGGGTGGCTTGATAGATTCAAGAAAAGATACCGAATCACTTCAATGAAAATCTGTGGAGAAGAAGGTAGCGTCAACACAAAAGACGTTGAGCAGTGGCATGAAGTAAACGATGACATGTCTAAATATTCCCCTTGAGATATATACAACCTGGATGAAACATGTTTGTTTTTCAAGGCATTACCGGACTCCACCCTCAGGAACCTTGGTGAAAAATGTCGCGGAGGTAAAAAATCTAAGGATACGGCTACAGTAATGCTAATATGTAACCAAGATAGATCTGAAAAGTTGGCAAACACTATTTCCAACCGTTGGAGATCAGCTGGTTTTGGTGACACATCAATTATAGAGACAGATGAGTTAGTGGAGGTTCCCACACTACAGGACCTCCTTAGTAAAGAAATGGCACAACTAAATCAATACATTCCAGATGCATCCTCTCATGCTGAGTCATATGTCAAGTGTGACTCTCATGTGATGAGGCATAACTGCAGTGAATTTAGTGAAGAAGAAGATGATGAAGTGAACTTAGATAGCTCTTCTACAAGCTATGAAGATGACCCAGAAGCACCTTCCCCCCCTACAAGGGATGAATTAAGACACACTATAAAAGTGCTTCACAATTTTCAAATGTTTATTGATGGTGTACCTGATTTATTCAATTATTACCTTTCAGGTATTAAGAAAATCACCTCATCTTTCATTGAAACTTCCAAAAAAAGAAAAAAATGATGATTATTTTAAAAAGTAAAAAGTTTAGAATTGTTTTTCTGATGTATTAAACATTAAACTGGATTTATAATTCATTTTATTGAAATATTACCTTCCTTTCAATCCCAATTAACTTTATGCACTGTGTTACTGAAACTGGATTGGTATTGTAAAGATTCTGATTGCTTGAAAGAAAACCTCAAATTTGCAAAGCCCGAATTTTACAAAGCGCAAATTTTTGGGTCCCTTCAACTTCGTAAAATTGAGGTTCTACTGTATTAATATGTGAACTTCATGTTTTTTTCTCAAATATTGTTGTGTTTTGTATCATTGATGTTATAGATGTTGCTTTATCTGTTTTGATCACTATTTTGCATAAATAACATATCCAAATTACAGATGTAAACTGTGTGGTAACTGTGAAGGTGGGATCCTTTTTTTTATATAAATGTATTGTAGGGGATATGGGGGAGGATAATTTATGCATTGAATCTTACTGTTTTTGTGTGCTATGTTACTGTTTGTGATTATGGTGATGTTGTTTTAAAACTTTGATATTTGTTAGGGATTGTGGAGTGTTTTTATATATTTAGTGTAAGTCTTATTGAATGTATAGGAGCTGCCACCTGTCAGTAATTTAACTGTTTATTCATTCATGATTGATCTACCTTTCGGTAGGTTCATGCACAACCAAAAATCCCTATTAAGTGCCATCTCCTTCATTTTTCAATAGTTAACCCCACCCCTTATGTCATCCAACATCTTCTATCTCTGTAATCTAACTGTAGCATATTCATAATGATAATTTCCACTTCTTGTAAGGACATTATGATATAAAAGAAGGAACACTTTGTGATTTCCACAAGATATAATTCAGGAGACTGGTTTCGGCAGTAAGCCATCATTGACCTAATGACGGCTTAGTGCTGGAACCGGTCGTCCGAATTATATCATGCAGAAATTATAAAGTGTTCCATCTCTTATTTAATAGAGCCGTTCATATTTATATCATTCATTCATTTGGTATTCAACTAATGGGGAGACTGGATAATAATATCTACATGCATTTGTTCTAGGAATAGAAAAAAAGCTGAATGTTCTGAGCTAACGATGTAATGAACATCGGCCAACCTTTCTCATCGTATTCATTGGGCAGATCTCCTGAATTGGTGGGCGACCCCTTGGCTGGGGGTTCCATGCCCATCCATCCCTTCTTCCTTTTGCACATGTATCTGCCAACGGTGGAACACTTCTCTGCACTCCAGTGGAGACCGCTGGGGTGGAGGCGATGGGAGGGCAACTGCCTCCAGCGGATGCCCAGACAAAGGGGCGAAGATGGCGGTGGAGGGACATCCAGTCCAGGGAGAGATTCCGGAAGCCATGCTGAGAAGTCATCGACAGATGAGAATCCGGAAGAAAATATTATACACTGAATAATATAAGAACGAGTAGATATAAAATTAATTTATGTATTCATAAATTGAGATAAAATATTACGTAACGAAGGTAGAAATATGATGCGAGTTTACCCATTGCTATTTACCACTTACAAAATCGAGATGCTTTAATTAGCGGGGAGATAAACAAAAAATTAAAAAACCTTTGTAATTCACAAAAGAATAGTTTAAATTTGAGACAGCTAATGCTTTTCTCATTGAAAGGACAAAACATATATTCCCACATTGTTTCAAATACTAATTGCCTTCTAAATAAGTTATTTCTATTGAAAATTGAAGATAAATTGTTTACTAAGTAACCGGAGTAACATTACCAGGTATTTTTTTCACAATCTTTGATTGCTCTCCTTAGTTAAACACCATGATCAATGAAAAGTGTAGCTAAGCTATGCTAAAGAGAAATTAAAGAGCATTGCAACTTAGTGGTTAGGCTCTTACTATCCAATTAAAAACTGCAAATTGAACTCTAAACCCTAAGAATTCTTTTTATTTAATCGAGGTTGAATGAAAAGTGTATTATACTTATATTATATGCATTGTGAATTTCAGGCTTAAATTGCATATTCAGACAAAATGTATGTGATACACCAATAAGTACGGTTATTAGTAATACCAAATTATGTAAACTTATATATAAAAGAAAAATATATAAATTACAATACAGGAACTGCCACTTTGAGGAACTGGAAAGGATTAACATCTTCATCATCCATTAGTGAAATCGTCAACTGAGCTTCCAAATAGCTAAATGGTGAGAATTGCCTAAAATTAATAGATATGTATTCAATTTTAGTATAGCTGCAACTAATACAATTAAGTTCAAATTTTGATAAGAGATTAGAATTTTGACTGCTGTTTTACATTGAGTTAAAAGCCACTGATGTCTTGGCTAGTTCATTATGAACAGCAAATGACAATTTGTAAGGATCCTCGGTGGAATTTAAATTGTAAATTATCCACAGGAAACATACAAAGGAAAAACCACCTATCATATAACTATCAACCAAGGAATTAATTACAAATTATAATCAGTATATTAGAATGCATATCTCAAAAAGTATAGATTCTAAATACCCTGCAAAACTTGCTGTATGAAATGTAAATTACTCCAATGAGATTCAACTCAAATTCAATTTGTTCAGGTCACAATTTTTGTAAAAAAAATTAAAATAAGACAAATAAACTAAGTAAGTTTGGGGTCAAACTATTATAGGCATATTTAATTTTTATTCTTATTATTTTATGAAAAAATAGAGCTTTTTATACTTATACATAGAAATATCATATATTTTAATTGGGATGAAAAAATAAGCTCTCTATTGAGGAGAAATTATACCCAAGTTGGCCGTTTTTCCACCAAACATAATTATGAATTCAAAAACAAAACAAAAATATTGGGTTGGTGGGGAAAAACCTTCTCAACTGATGGTCAAAGAAGACTGCAAACCCCAACAAAGAAGGTGATGGAAAAAACTCACCCCAAAAAAGTAAATAATTATAAAATATACATATTGATACAATTAAAATTATAATATCAGATAATACAGTTAAAGTACCAGTGTAACTATGTACAGTAACATTCAAATCAAGTAAGAAAGATTAGAGACAAAATAAAAACTAACTATGCACTCATTAAATACATACATTTTTAATCACAATTTAAATCAATGAGTAACTTGCTAGTAAGTTGTACTTTCATATAGAAGTTAACAAACGTATTTATATAGTCAAGGAGAATACTTATACATGATATTATCACTATATAATAAATACACAGTGTGTAGTATCATCTTAGAAAGATAAAAATTCTCCTTTACAAATATTATCTAAATTTTGCAATCAGGAACATTCTTCTGTCACTGGTAAAAGGGAAGAAAGTATGACATCCCAACTAATGCAATTGAAATACAAAATTATCTCAAATGAAGACATTCTGGACAAGGGAGATACAAGTTTTGTATGCTGTTGGATCATGCAAAACATCATTCTCTTTGCTTTTATCTTCAATTACCTCTGAATAAAGTTCAATTTTACAGCATTCATATCATGATTATGAATTATACAATTAAAAATTATCAAAAAAATGTCAAAGGAGTGAACAACTATCTACGATCCTCCCAAAACTCTAATCGATAAAAGTTTATACTGGGTTATTTTAATTTTCTTCAATCACAAATCAAGAGATACAGAACTCAAGAGTAAGAATTGAAAACTCATTTAGTTGAAACATAAACAGTGTATGTCAAATGTTGAAAATTCTATTATAATAACTACCAGATACAAATCAAGCAACTACAATTGTGCACTATGAAAAATGTGAACAACTAGGTGTAGATAATAAAGATATTGCTAGTAAGCAAAAGCTTAGCACTTAATATCAACGAACTGATAAAAATGATAGTTTGGCTGGATAAAATAGGGAGACACATAACATATAAAATGTATGCTTCTTTATTTAAAGTCAACATTTCATTCTCTTAGGATTCTAACCAGTATGACCATATATTTGCGATGTGTTTTTTGAACACAGCAGTGTTCAAAAATCGCGTCGCAAATATTAAAAGACAAAGAATGATTTCAAACAAATCAAGTGAGATAATTAGGAACTATAGTGTGACTACATTATCTCTCAGAAATAGTATCAAAGAGTGTGAATTCATATCAGCAAGAATGATGATTAATAGAAATTTACCGAAATAATGAATCATCTAGGCATTTTTAATACTAGAAACAAAAAAAGAACAAAAGCTTAGTAATTTAGGATTGACATATTGCAGCGAAATTAGCAAATGTCATTCATGAACAATTATCAGATATTTCTTTGGTAAAAAATCTTCTTGTAATACACTTATCAGCTAAAACTTATAATGCTGCGGAAAATACGAAGTTTTCTAGCAAAACAAAACTGAACAGTAAACTTTAGTTCACTTAATGTTAATGATACGTTGACAGAAAATGGAACGAATTATGAAATGGAATGACAGCCTAAATAGAAAATAAAATTCAACCAACAAACCTATAAGCTTATCTTATCCAATATACGAAGCGATGCTTCAATAAAAAATGATCAATCAGATCCGTTGTTAACAAGAACCGACATCTTACTAGATCTAGTAAGAGGTTAACAGGTCTTTTAAATGGTTTTTCAGTTGGCATCTTGTTCCGCACCTCAGTAATAATTGTACCAATTGGCTGAACTGAATATGAAAGAAGTTGACATGATCAAGGATAAGACTTCGGAATAACCCCCGAACATAAGAAGGATAATAATTATTGTTTCATGCCCCGAACTTATCTATTTTGGATGACACATTCAATAGTTTCCTATCATGTGAGTATATCGTTGTTTACCGTGAAAGTTTCTTCAGGTAGACACATATCTTTTCTTCAACACAATATTGTCATACTTTAATACGGGGAGCTTGATCGGCCATCGATTGGGTTTAAAACAATCGATGCAGATTTTTTTCGATGATTGGTGATTGGCATACATATAACAATAAATTACTTATTTTAGGTATAATAATCATAGGAAACAAAGTATCTTCGAGTAACACCTCATCTACATTTAAAAAACTAATAGAGTTGCCGAGATTCACTTTACGAAAGCTGAACATAGCCCTCATACTTAGCTTAGCGCTTAAATCACTCAGCGATTAATTGCTTAATCAAGCGGGAAATACAGATTCGATTTTGTAAGAATGTTTTGATGAGCGTGGAAAATAAAAGCAGACAATCTCAAATATCTATCTAAAATTTATTCTCATTATTTCTTTATAATTTTACGTTTTACAATGTAAATAATTCCTCAGTGCAGTTTATTCAAGGTTTATGATGAATGAGTAGGGCTCCTTCACAAATTTTCTAACATGAGCGACCAAGAGATTTTTAGGCCAATGAGGAGTGAGATAGATTACTTTCCTTATGAAGCTAGAATTTTAGATTATGTTCTCATTAGATCATGTACCTTTACGGGACCTATAGAGCAGGCTTTTGGGAACAAGCAGTGCACATTCTTGTCAGATTCGCTTCTTTTTTCGTAACTGGGATTGCGTCTGAGCAGCATATCTACCTGTAAGGCTGCGGAGGTACGGCGCTGCAGGTGGTCTTCCCATATTTAAGGATGATGGGTATTAATTCTTCTACTAAATTAAAACTAAATTAACACTTTTCTCTCCTGATTTTCTATGTAGCACTAAGGATTTTGACACAAATATTTCCATAAATGTAAGAATAATTTCTCATAGTACTATTTTCCTCTTTTTCTGGGAATTGGGTAATCCGCTAAATACTGGTCCATCCAATTTAGATGGGTTGCTATTATACGCCTCCAGGACGAGTAGTGCTCTTGGTCTGGGTTCCTAATAATACTTCGTAATATTATTAGTGCAAAAACCACTCGCATTTCTGCATGAAAGTCTATAGTGCCTTTCCTATCGAGTGCCAAATATTCCTATATATATACATATGAAACATCTCTGTTATTATATTATAAATTATATCGACTTTAAGTTAAGAAGCAGATATTGAATGAATGGCTGCATTTTTCACCAGTGATCATTTTAAAATTGATAATGTTCTCTACCAATCCAATATAAAATACTGTGTTTTTTATCAGTTGCTCTTTTTGTGTTGTTAGCGTGAATGCAAATCACCTGTTATTTAGTACCTATAGAGTAACCAAAACTTAACAAAAATTGTTTAAGTAGAATATTACCTCAGAAAAAGTTCACTGTGCAGTCCAATGTAAGTGTCTCCTAATTTTTTTTTATTTCTCACATTCCAAAGAACTTGTCGCAAGAGAAATTGAGATAGATGCTGAAATTTTCATTTATAATTGTACATTTTGCATAAGCAGTGCCACATTTGCAACGTGTTTCACTATTCTTTCTACCTCCCTCAATCACTTCGAGTGAGAAGTCCCAAAAAAGTGAGAAGTCGGCCATGTTTTCGCACTAACGCGCGAGATCTCAAAAATGCGATTTTAGATCTCACTAAGAATCGAAACGAGTGTGAGATCGTAACGATTCCAAAAAAGGTGTAGTTACCGGCAGGGACAAGATAGACTCTCCATGGATCTTCTTTTGGCTGCGGTTTTGGAGGAGAGACTATTAAAAATCGGATAAGTTACTGATTGTAGAGACTCCTGGTGTCGAACCAAGGACATATTGGCAGCTGTAGTTACACAGAATGACTTTTTAGAACCTGAGCTTTTTTCATACAAAGTATGAAGTCGATATCATGCCGGGAAGTACCTAAAATTTGTTTCCGTTATCTCCATAAGAAATGCATTAGCGAATATGTAAATTCCGATTATGAAATATATTTATGATATTTAACCCCATACCGAATTTCAAGTTTCCAGGCCATAGGGAAATGGTCCAAAAAAATCTTAAAAATCGCCACAATAAATTTTAAACGGCCGATTTTTGCCCCGACCTAGCATCGAACCATGGACAATATTCGGAGATGTCTTTTTGATTTTCGTTGGATATGCACGGCTTCTAGCGATCCCTCGTATTTCAACTCTCTACTTTTCCGGGAAGTGCCACAAAAAAATTTTCGAAAATCCCCACCATGTATTCTTATAGAGAAAATCGAAAATTTGGGGCCTTCTGGAATCGAACCCGTAACACCGAGGTTCAAAGTCGGCTTTTTTCTGGAGCTTTCACGACATGGCCATAACGTCGTAAAAAGTTCAAATCGGTGGCACTTGAAGAACATGGTTAGAATTTTGATCCCCAATATCTATTACATATAGACGCTTCTCCGGATATATACGAGTAAAATGTAGATTGCATACTGCAAGCAGATTGACAATACAAATTTCAAGTCGGCATCCTATCGAGAGGGTCCTCAAAAGAAAAAATAGGATGGAAAATATTCTTTGCTGCAACTTAATCGTCTGGCATCGAACCCAGGTCTTCCTGGTGAACTTACTATGCAGCACAACAGAAAATCACCGTCCCTAACTATGTGTGAAAATTGAAGCAGAAATATTGGCTTCAACTGCCTCAAATGACGTCCTACTTCTACCATATATTCCTTATGAGAGAAATTTAAATGTGCCCTGGCATCGAACCCAGGAACAGCATGGTCGTATCTATTTTTGTTTCTTGAACCGAGTCATAATATATATCTTCTATCTAAGCAAGAAATACCTATTATTTCGATGAGTGCATGAAAGAAATAATTAAAAACCATCCCAGTGTGTTTTATACAGCAGATATATTTACCGCCCGGCATCGAACCAGGGTCTTTCTGGTGTTACTTCGTATGCAGCACAGGAAAATTCAGGCAGAAATATTGGCTTCAACTGCCTAAGACGACGTCCTACTTCTCCCATATATTCCTTATGAGAGAAATTTCAATGTGCCCGGGCATCGAACCCAGGAAGAGTATTGTCTTATCTAATATTTTTCAAAAACCTATGCTTAATATACATCTTTCATATAAGCAAGAACTTCCTATAATTTCGATAAATGCATGAAAAAAAATAATGAAAAACTACCTCAATGTATTTTAAACGGCCAATTTTTGCATCGTCCTAGCATCGAACCCAGGATATAATTTTTTATTGTCATTTATGTTTTCGATTGATCATGACCATATATATAGGCTCCTTGAGTTAAGATTCTCTACCTGTCCGGGAAGTATTTTTTAAAAAATCCCGAAAATCAAAGCAATGCATTTAAACGGGAAAAATCGGGACTTTGGAGGCCTCTGGAATCAAACCCATGACACAGGTTCAAAATATAATTTTTTACACGTTATTGCCAATATGTCGTAAACATATCAAAACAATGACGCTTGTGGTTTAGCCTGTGAGTTTGTATCCTTTATTGCTAATTTAAAATCTCTATTTGAATCCAATAAAAATGTCAAAGCAAAATGAAATATTATTATTAAATGAATATGCAAGATGCTAAAAATTATAACTAATCATCAATTCAAATTTTTCAGAACTTCCGTTACAGGAATAGTAGAAAAATTTACTTTAGTCATTGGAATATATTACGAATGATCATATCCGAAATTCAACTCCAGTAGTACAGTTGAATACAAAACGCTGTGATAGTAAACACCTTAAACAGAAGTTAATTTAAATACTAAGAATTCATAACTGATAGTAACTCAGGATTCTAGAGTGAAAATAAAAATGTAAATTTTTAGGTAGAATCAGTATGTACCTATTATTTAAGAATAATACGCAAGATAAATTTTAATCTTATATTGATAGAAAGGTATTCAGAAAGAAATCATTTGAACTAAAACTAATCGCAAAAAAAACATCTCCCTTACAACGCTCTCCCTACTTACCCTCTCCCTACCCACCCTCTCCCTACCCACCCTCACCCTACCCACCCTCACCCTACCCAACCTCTCCCTACCCACCCTCTCCCTTCCCAACCTCTCCCTACCCACCCTCTCACTACCCACACTCTCCCTACCCACCCTCTCCCTACCCAATCTCTCCCTACCCACCCTCTCCCTTCCCACCCTCTCTCTAGCCAACCTCTCCCTACCCACCCTCTCCCTTCCCTCCTTCTCCCTTCCCACCCTCTCCCTTCCAACCCCTCCCTACCCTCCCTCTCCCTACCCACCCTCTCCCTTCCGAACCTCCCCCTATCCACCCTCTCTCTACCCAACCTCTCCCTACCCACCCCCTCCATTCCCTCCTTCTCCCTTCCCACCCTCTCCCTACACACCCTCACCCTACCCAACCTCTCCCTACCAACCCTCTCCCTTCCCATCCTCTCCCTACCCACCCTCTCACTACCCACCCTCTACCTTCCCACCCTCTCCCTTCCCACCTTCTCCCTTTCACCCTCTCCCTTCGCACCATCTCTATACCCACCCTCTCCCTTCCCACCTTCTCCCTTCCCACTCTCTCCCTTTCCACGCTCTCCCTACTTACCCTCTCCCTACCCACCCTCCCTTCCCACCCTCACCCTACCCAACCTCTCCCTACCAACCCTCTCCCTTCCCATCCTCTCCCTACCCACCCTCTCACTACCAAACCTCTCCCTACCCACCCTCTCCCTTCCCAAACTAACCCTACCCACCCTCTCCCTTCCCAACCTCTCCCTACCCACACTCTCCCTTCCCACCCTCTCCCTATCCAACCTCTCCCTACCCAATCTCTCCCTACCCAATCTCTCCCTTCCCACCCTCTCCCTATCCAACCTCTCCCTTCCCACCCTCTACCTTCCTACCCTCTCCCTTCCCACCCTCTCCCTTCCGACTGTCTACCTTCCCACCATCTCTCTACCCACCCTCTCCCTTCCCACCTGCTCCCTTCCCACCCTCTCCCTTCCCACCCTCTCCCTTCCAACCCCTCCCTACCCTCCCTCTTCCTACCTACCCTCTCCCTTCCCAACCTCCCCCTATCCACCCTCTCTCTAGCCAACCTCTCCCTACCCACCCTCTCCCTTCCCTCCTTCTCCCTTCCCACCCTCTCCCTACCCACCCTCACCCTACCCAACCTCTCCCTACAGACCCTCTCCCTTCCCATCCTCTATCTACTCACCCTCTCACTACCCACCCTCTACCTTCCCACCCTCTCCCTTCCCACCTTCTCCCTTCCCACCTTCTCCCTTCCCACCCTCCCTTCGCACCATCTCTCTACCCACCCTCTCCCTTCCCAACCTAACCCTACCCACCCTCTCCCTTCCCAACCTCTCCCTACCCACACTCTCCCTTCCCACCCTCTCCCTTCCCATCCTCTCCCTACCCACCCTCTCACTACCAAACCTCTCCCTACCCACCCTCTCCCTTCCCAACCTAACCCTACCCACCCTCTCCCTTCCCAACCTCTCCCTACCCACACTCTCCCTTCCCACCCTCTCCCTATCCACCCTCTCCCTTCCCACCCTCTCCCTTCCCACCCTCTTCCTTCCCACCTTCTCCCTTCCCACCCTCTCCCTTCCCACCATCTCTCTACCCACCCTCTCCCTTCCCACCTTCTCCCTTCCCACCCTCTCCCTTCCCACGCTCTCCCTACTTACCCTCTCCCTACCCACCCTCTCCCTACCCACCCTCTCCCTTCCCACCCTCTCCCTTCCCTTCTTCTCCCTGCCCACCCTCTTTCTTTCCACCCTATCCCTTCACACACTCTTACTTCCTACCCCAATTTTTTGTTACCCTCCTCCTGCCCTTCCTCCTCTCACATACCCCTCACTTCTTTCTATCCCTCTCCTAATCAACCTTCTCCATCCTCTACCTTTTCTCCCGCTTCCCCATGAGATTTATTCAGAGGAAAAGTAACAGCAATATAATGTAAAGTTACAGAATATATAAATTATACATCATCTTGCCTTACATAACCTTAGAAATCTATACATTCTGCAATAGTTTTTTTAGGTTCAGGGTGCTAGGACATTTTTATATTTATATTCTATATACATTTCAAGTAATAGGAAACAATACAAGTTCTGGCCTTACAATTTGTAAACTATACATGATTGAAAATATATCTTGGCTCTGAAAAAAATATTAACATTAAACTTTTTATTCATCTTACGTGTTACTTATAAAGATTTGCATAGAACAATAAACAAATTTAACCCCTAAAGATTGAATAAACACCTAGTAGATGCACAAAACATAAGCCTTCAGAAATAATTTTTACCTTGCATCATCATTAGTCATATTGAAGTTTAAAAGTTGAAAAAGCTTCAAGTACTATACATAGATAAAGATTCACTGAATTGTTCAAATGATTGTTCATCAAATAGGATAGAATGTAATTATATGAATGGAATGTGCACTGTACTGGGACACTTCAGTTCACTTAAAAAGTCACTGATTTTATTTCACAAAGAAGTTTATATTTTATTCTTCCCAATCTTAAATTGGTCACGATGCCGTCCCCCACCTTATTAACACAACTCCGTCCCCGACGCCGTCCTTCGAGAAAAATAATATCTGTATATAATATATAATATAAAAAATTCACATCTTTTTATGCACCTTCAATTTTAATTGGCCTTGAATACTTGGTAATATAGTTTCAAAATATAAAATAAAGCCTTTAAAATGACTAGATGCTTATGAATATCTTAAAAAAGTGCCGGCTTTTGTTATGATAGAATGGCTAGCCATTATGCAAATAAATAACACAAGTTTCTACCATAATGTTTTGATATTAATTTCATTTTACGTTAAGTAAGCAATTTTAATAACCATTTACGATACGTTAAATTAAGTATTGGTCTCTAAAACAGTTGCTCCAGTTTTTTCTTCCAGTATGTATTTACATAGAATGCACCAGTCTTTACGGGGAACACTGATAAGTACTCGAAACATTTAGGACGAATAAAAAATGATGTACTACTCCATGCGTTAAGGAATGCAACATAGTACTGCCGTTGAAACTGAGGCATTGTCTCAAAACTGCAGAAGAAAGATAAGTTGAAAGTAAATCAATTGTGACGAAAATTGGCTGAGATTAGAGAACTTTAACGAATGAAAAAATACTACACATTTTCGATCATACATAAGTAGGAATTATAATGACACTTGATAAAACATGTACTTATCGTATTCTGTGTTCCTTCCATGGACCGAATCACTCTCCATAGCATTGCTGCATTCCTACTCTCTCCCTTCCGTGAAGTAGAAAGGTTCCGTGATTATTTAAGAAGAACAAATAAGAAAAAATTATTATAACACTATATCATAAACAGAAACTCTATGTTAATTAAAAGAACGCGCTACCTATCATACTTGGATGTTAGCAGTATTAACATTAGATTCAAATTCACAAATTGTATTTTGAATTCCATCCCTGGACCGTATAACCATCCTCAGTATCTCTGCGCTCCTAATCTGCTCTTCCATGATCGAGAAATGATACGACCATATATGAATAGAATATATAAAAAGGAAATGGAATAGGAATTCGAAAACAATTAACACCAGGTTAATCCAAAAATACGCACTTTGTAGCATAATTAAATAGGAATAGCAAAAATATTAGATTTATATTAAAGAATCGTATTAGTAATAACATCAGATTCAATTTGCACTCATCGTATTCTGTGTTCCTTCCATCGACCGAATTACTCTCCACGGAATCTCTGCATTCCTACTCTCGCCCTTCCATGATGCAGAAAATTTCCGAGCGTAATTCTAAAGGATAAATTAAAAAATAATAAATAAAATATTATCTCCAAAACAAAAATACTACGTTAATTAAAAAGAAGGTACTATCTATCATACTTGAACATGAATGGTAATAACATTAGATTCAAATTATACTCATTGTATTTTGAATTCCATCCGTGGACCGAATTTCTCTCATCCGTATCTTTGCGCTCCTCATCTGCTTTTCCATGATGGAGAAATGATGTGAGCGTATTTCCGAGGAATGACTGAAAAACAGTAAATGAAGTATTATTTCGAAAACAGATAACTCTATGTTAATCTAAATTTACGCACTACTGATTATACTTAAAAACGAATAGCAAAAATGTTTTATTCCTTTTGAACTTATTGTATTTTATGTTCCATCCCTGGACCGAATATCTCTCCTCCGTATTTCTCTGTACTCCGCTCTTCCAAGATGTAGGAAGATTGCGAGTGTGATCTAAAGAAAAAATAAGGAAACAGTTAATAAAATAGCAATTCGAAAACAAAAAACCTGTGTTAATTCAAACTACTTATATAATGGTAAAAATAACGATCATAATAAAGCACTCTTCACTCATACATTTGTTTGAGTATAGTGTCTATTTGAGCATATACTTTATTTAGTACTTACTTAGTAAGTTATTACTTTAGTAGTGTATTTTAGTATATACTTTATTTAGTACTTACTTAGTAAGTTATTACTATAGTAGTGTATTTTAGTATATACTTAACTGTACATTTTATTCAAATTATACCCAATGTTTTCTATTTTCCATCCATGGATCAATTATCTCACCGAAGCATCGCTGCACTCCTTTTCGTTTTTCAATGATAGAGTAATGGTTTTTTGGCGTGTCAGACCGTTGAGGAATACCGGAATCTCAAATATCTCGCTTATTTATTTAATATTCTGAAAATACCATTTTAAAATATCAACTCTATATGGGACAATCGCAAGATGTCGCTTGATAATTCTTGGTTGAACGCCCTGTGGACATCACTCCACAGAAGCCGAAATAAATCATCCAAAAGTGAGGGAATTCATTTCCTCGGAACTTGAGAAAGAAAGAAGGCCAATTTAATTTAGTATTTACAGAGATTATTGTTCAAGGAGAGATACATAACCTGAAAAATATCTACCAAAAACACGATTTCAAGGCTTTTGTGAATGAGTCATCTGCCTCCCATTTTGCAAAACATCTCTTTGAAAATAAGCATTTTAGCAGTTTTTCTCCCAACATTTTATGTTTCGTAAATAAAGATAAACGTCTCAATGCCTTGGAGGAGTTCGAAATTATACGACATGCTACACAAAGTAATCACTTTCTCACGAACGAGTACCTATTTCAAACCCCTCCCCTATCCTCCGAGCTGCCCTTTCCCCTCCTTTCACTGGCGACACTACCACCTCTTCCGTTCCTCCTTTCCTTCAGTCTCATTCCCATCGCCCCTCCTGATTAGTCCTATATCTATTATATATAGATTATACCACTGGTGAAATTTTGGTTTGTGTTGACCTGATGATGGTGGAGTTCCAGCGAAACCGGTAGTCGTCTTTTTTTTATGTGAACACCTGTCTACTTTCATTAGAATGAATTTCCACAACATAAAGGCCGCCTCCGTCGATTTTAATATTTCACTGATTCTACATTGGTGAATATGTATTCATTATTCAAGAACTACATGTATGGCGATTTAGAATTGGTTTATGAAATAACCATAGGAAGATGGAAATCTACCTCCTAAGCGATGGATGATACAGTAATGATGGACGGTAAAATGCAATTTTAAATTTAAATAAAAATCCATTTGATATGATTTCAGTAGATATTGTATATAAATGACCTCTAAAAAAGGAGAAATAATTGCTTGATGACTACAGTCGGACTGTTATGTATTATTCAAAATCGATTCTAAAAATTACGACTCTCAATACGATTTCTGGTTAGAAAAACTTCGACCCCAAAGTCTGGAGGATGGATTCATGAAAACTAAGAACAAATGGAATCTGAATCATAGAAGTTCGTTTAACTGTAATTCAAGGTTAAAGAAAAAGAAAGATAATATCGACGCGAGAAATAGCTGACTAATCTGTCAATGTCACAGCTAAAACACCTTATCTGCTAACTCGTACAATATGTTTGTCATAAGAATCGAAGTAATATTTTTTGTACTCAAATGCAAAAATAAACCATTAGAACTTAATCTAGAGTACTTCATGATGAACTTACTTACCAAATAAATGATAGCTCCGAAGAAGTCCACGAAAATCTTGACCTCAGGAAATATCCACTTATTTAATGAATATACACTTATCTAATGAAATTAATAAAACATTAATTAAGCTAAACTTCGAAATTTGTTCTAATACGCTCAGTTTCGAACCTATTGTCCATCTACTATTCAAAATTTAACGGCATTCTCGAAAATAAGACCGAAAGCAAGTTCTCACTGGAGGACGTCTCTGAAGTTACTAAAGTTTAAACCTTTAGAATAACTGTTGAACCAAATACTGCGCTGTGATTGGTCGTTGATTAAACTATTATTTACTCCCTGCTTATCTTCTAAGGTCAATAGTTTTCATTAATTATAATCCCCACCGAAATAAGATTTAGTCAAGAGCAAAACAATTCAATTTAAATTAAATAGATATTGTAAAATTTATATTAATTTTTAACTCCTTGATAATAATCCGCGTAGATATATCGTCTCCTCTGGATTACGTTATGACTCAGTTCAATAACTTCTGCAAAATACATCATTCCGCTAATATTTTTTGTGAAAAGACTCTAATAATGATAAACTAAATATTATGTACAAATAACGTTTTATATCGCGTGAAGGTCTGGCAGTAATGAAACGGGACAAAATGAGTATCCATCTGCGAATTTGAATGGGAACATAATTTTATAAGGATAACTAAAGCATTGATGTAATTATAGTAAAAACTTAAAAAAATCATCGAATTTCCGAGAAATATTTATTTTATACAAATAATAACTCTTATAAAATTTACTTTTTAATTGTGGAATATCTCTCCAAGGTAATGAGATGAGTACACACTAATGTTATGATACGTAGCTAGCAATAATATTTACTATGACAAGAGGAAACAATGCAATAGTATCATACTTTTTAGTATGCTACACAATAGAATTCCTGAATGTAGTACTTCATCAATGCTTCCTTCGATGGAACATCTTGGGACGCAACTTAATCAAAAACAATCTAGTCATCGTATATAAGAAGAATCGCTCAATTAGCACGATAATGATCTGGTTGACGTTCTCATTCAAGTGAATTAATCTCAAAGGTATTTGATGTTCAACTGGTACGAATTTGGATTGGGTAATGATGAAACCTTTTGAACTTCGTTTCCCTCAAAATAAACCGAAATATCACAATCTAAGGAGAGCCAAGAGATATTAATTTTCGTATTTTTACAGTTCCCATCCGAGTGATATTAAGTTAACTTGAACTACATATTTTCTCAGTACATAAGGATGATATTTCTCAACGTTTATGCGTTTATACTATCGTCTACGTGATACTATGTAATGTACTTTGAATTCCTTTGTTTGTCAGAGGTAGGTAATAGACCACTTGAGCAATGAAAACCAAAGCGAAAGAATCCAAGGTCGTTGGAACAAAATATCGAGATAAACGAAACTCTTCACAAAATTATTGCTCGCTAATTTTGAAAAAGGATTTTACCGAAAAATGAACGGAAAGGGAAAGCTAAATCATCCTTGTGTATATATGAAAGTAACTCTCACTTTTCTTCACAGAGATTTAGAACGAGGCGGGAAAGCGAAAGTTCTTTCCTATTATGACTCACGAAGCAAACAACAAGCCTAATCGAAAAATATCATGGCTCCCGAAATAAAGCCCTCAACTATGACTAGTTCAGTGATAGCGCAATATCAACGACTGACGATGAATATCATCGTAGAATTCTATCTAAAGTTCGGGTTAATAACATATATCGATAACTCTCATCGTGGTATGGTATGGCAGTTGCTAGTAAAACCTCCTACCTTTTCCTTTTATGGATACTAAAATTAAACACGAAAAGGTATGCGTTCATTAGTGACATATGGAGAAATCCTCCATATCTAAATCTAGTAGGTAGAAAAGGAAAGAAAAAAATCTGATGTGGCCAGCACATGACTTTCTCCGTATATAAGATGTAAATATTTATCGACGACAGTATTTTCGAACTGAATGATTAGTTTTTGGAGTAAATCGATTAACCAGAGGTCGAGCTTTATTCTTCGAAGCAAATATCCGGTTTTGAAAAATATCTCCATTAATATAATATTAAGGTATAGATTATTACTTATAACAGTTTTAGAAAATTTAATTTACAATAACTTTTTCATGAAAGTTATTTTTGTGTAACTGATTTTTTTAGGAGTTCTTCATGAAGTACTGATAAACCGGAAGTTGCTGATTATGTAGTTTGTGGGCGCTCTGTGCGCTGTTGCCGAAAGACCAATTTCATCAATTTTCATCAAACATGTCCCAAGAAACAATATTTATAAAAAAAGATAATATGATATAATTTAATCACTTATCTTCCAAGTTTAGATTGAATATGGTTTGAAAATGCTGTCGTAGATAAATATTTACATCTTATATATGGAGAAAGTCATGTGCTGGCCGCATCAGATTTATTTTCTCATGTCGGTAGTATCTGTCATTCCACCTCCTTGTCCGCAAAATACGAAAGAGAAGAAAGGTAAACGGAGAGGTCAGAATACCGGATTGATCTTTGAAAAGCGTAAGCGAAAGCTTATAAAACGATTGAGTTGCAGAGAATTAACTCAACAACCATAAAAAGCTCTGAAAAGGTGAAGAAATTGCCTAGGCTCCTCTATTATTCTATTACATTTCAATCGTTGCTTCGACAGCAAATATATACATTAATACCGAAAAGCATGCTTTACCATCGGTATGCACTTGAGTTGCGAAGAAGTATGTGGAACGAGAGCATCGTCGACTGAATAATATGATAAAGCATGCAATCGCCAAGTTAAGGTTTGAAATTCACATTTTAACATAGATTCTTGCGGTATAGGTACAAAAACGAATAATTAGAATAATTTGTAGCTATAACGAGGTGTTTGAATTTTGGAAATAGCGGCTTGAGGACTGAAGTCCGCCTCAGCCCATGAAAACCACTTTTGCGTACAAAATCGCAAAATTATTGCCATCTGTTTCACTTCGGCTGGATTTCACTCTCAAACGACGACTATTCTTTCGCAAATATGTCGAAGTGGATGAGAGTTTCTGAACAATATTTGAAAATATCAACACATTATATGGCTCGTGAATACCTTAAATTGATCGTGTCACATGGTCTAGTTCTATCTAAAAAGGCTTGCATAGAGTCTGAATAATATCCTTTAAAACGAGTTAAAGTTCACAGTAAACCTGCGATACCCTATTTATATACGGAAAGTGCTACAATATCTATCCTTATGTAAAACAGCCTTATTATAAAAGCGGAGGTAAATGCCAGCAACAAGTTTCAACAGGGCTTGAGTAAATTGATAAGAAAGCCTATTAATAGTTTTATCTGATTAAATTATAACGATTACGAGTTGCACAAACACTGTAAGTTAGTGTCAGCTGATGGCCAGTCGAGATGAAGGGGAAATGAAGGAACCATATACCGAACCAACTACTACCGATTATCTTGCAAAACACATAAATTCAATAAATAACACAGTACTTTTCAAAGGTTCCAAACTATTTCAACAAAGCATTCTTTCACTTGAACGGCGAATTTAAGAATATTTACAAGCTCCATTACATGACGAAGAACTCTCAATTAAATATAATGTAAGGTTAGAGTATTAAGTGCGCTTACTAAATAGATCAAATTTCGTTACTCACGTTTCTTCCGCGAAGGTCATTTCGTGGACATTCCTTTTCCAAACGAAGTACAGCAGATGCCCATCGATGAGAGAATTGAAAGTTCAGCTTTTAAAACCTGGAAAAATAGAAATTCCAAATTAGTAAAACATCAGTTAATTTCACCCAGACAAGTACTGTACTCAACGCTCATGAGTAGGTATATTTTATAACGGATATGTTTAAAATAGAATGTCCGTTATATGAAACCACTATTTCGGCGCCATCTATGGTAGTTAGATATAAGACAAAGGACAGGTGGAATGCTAACAATCGGGTAATTAAAGTAACAAATTTTCAGGGAAAATGATGAATATCGAAAAAAATCACAATTTCGATTTCCTCAAATGAGATAGCGGTGATCCATTTTGGGATTGAAACACGAAAGGAAATCCTTGGTGACGACGACGAACATCTTCAGGTCTTCAAACGTCGGTCTTTCTTTTTTTCAGGGAAATTCGTTTAAGAAATAGTTATTATTGCAAAAAGAAAACGAAAAAATTTGAAATGTCACTTACGTTTACCTGTTTCCAAATCCAACGGAAGTCACAAATTTTAAATTGTAACGGAAATTTTAAAACAATTGACATAACTTCCGCACCAGACGGGGTCTAACTAGCAACTGAGGAAATTTCCATCAGAACAACGGTTGAACAACAAAGCTGAAATTTGATTGGTCGAATTAAGACAGACCGTCGCTACCCCACACCCCTCAACTCAAATAAAACATTTTCAGTAATTATAATTAAATTGACTTTTAATTTAATGAAGTACCTTCTTTATTTAAATTTAAAATTGTTTGGATTATTAGTTTTCGTAAATAAAAGTATTTATTTATGCCTAGAGTTAATTACTTCGTTTCCTCCAATGGGAATACTCGAAACATCGTAATGGTTTACTGTTTAATTATAAGTTTAGAATTTGTAATATATCTATTTGTTTACCATGATTACTTAAAATTGTTTAATATTTAAAAAATATCAATATAATTAATTACTCTTCGTCGGCCATAAAGAATGAATGGAGTTAGAGCATCAATTCAATTCGTGGATATATATCAGAAAGTGTCTTTAAGATTTCTACTCGAAGACATTTCAATTGATCGAAAACACTGTATTTATTCAGAAAGATCTACTCATCGAGAAAAAACGAGTGCATTACATGATTCTGGAGAATTAAAATCCCTTCGGCTTTAGAATTATATTGCGTGATATTTATAACAATTTTTAACTACCCATCATCAATTAACAAAGGAATGCGATTGGCGCATCGTTCAACTTTCAGGATTACATTTTAATTACACTTATTATTTTATCAAAATCTTTCTTTGTTTGGAAAAAATCAAGTTTTTACGGACTTTCGATGAGATGGATGTCGAAGAATTACAATAATCACTTCCCTTCTACGAAATACATTTGCTACGGATACTCGGTCATCTACAAATGACCTTCACTTGTTTGCTAAAAGCCTTGCATAACTTTGGACTGAATACTTTGGCGAATGAAACGTTTACGAATTCATGATCAGAGCAACTTACCTGGGCGTTAACTTGAGGAAATTTCATGTAAAAATAAAATATTTTAAAGAAATATTGCATAACTTTTTTCAACTTACCTGCATGCCTTAGCATGATCATTTAACTAAACAACAAATGTGCATCCCCTCCACTTTATTCACTAGTCCCTCTTATTTCTTACCAAACTGGACCGATTTGAGACTTAAGCAGGCACTAACTTGACAGCAGGAGTGACTCTCTGGTACGCTAATGTTTCTTAACACTCGGTATCCACACAGCCAAGATTTGGATTTCTTTCTTTGTCCACATATCTACACATCTTATGAATAAATATCCGATTGCAGTTGTCTTTACACTTAAGTGCCACTAGTATTAGAACTTTAAACTATTAATGCACACGTAAAGACCACGATAAAAATGCACTGATCCAATTTTCTCCCTTATTCACCATTTGGGCCTTTGAAGGAAATCACAAGATGGATGGCCTTTGCTGTACTCCAAAGAAACAACCTCTTCTCACATTTCACAGTGAACTTGTCCGATGTCTTAAGCACTCGTTGCATATCCACTAGAATTCCTTTCGAGTAATTTTAGAGCTAGATAATGACCGCCATATCGAGATCAAGAAGAGAAAAACAATTCACCTGATATTACTCGCAGCTCCTGGAACGCCTAACGTAATTCTTTTTTCAAGACAATCGGAACAACCAAAAGCGCGGTAAACAGGCAGTCTCGTGATAAAGTTAAGGTCATATGTGAAATGGCGTCCTTATGACTTGTGAATTTCGAGTGTTTGAAGTGTTAAATCGACGAGGATTGCCTCAATTAACAGTGAACGAAGTCTTTTTCATCTGGATTTCTGTTTTACAATGAGAGTGGTACATGTGCAACATAAGAGTTCACTGATCGAGTACTCAAATTAAAAGCTTTGTGAGAGCTGAAAATCAGCTCTTTATTCAGTGATTTCCTCAAATAGGTTCGAAAAGGTGTGTTATTCTACAACTGTGATGAAGGAATCTTCAAGATATTGAAGCATAAGAATACATGGCTTGATACTGGAGTGAAACGGTAGGTAATGTTAATCTTTACAAAAGTTTCAATCCAATAATTAATGACAGTATGAATATATATAATCTCTTTGATAGATGTTGGACTGAATTTGATATTTTCGATTTTACTACAAGGGTTTGCGGAAAGATATTAGCTAGGTATTACATATCTTTCTCTACTGATTGCGTGTGAGAAGGATTCAAGAACGTTTAACATCACAGAGCATGCTATTTATCTAATTAATCTAGCAGTTTAATTTACGAAATTAGTTAAAAACAGTTTCTAATTTTCAAGAAGCGTATACAATCAGCAAAGTATTGTGTTTTAATAAGATTCTTTGATACACCAAATCCAAAAATTCCTTTCAAAGGGCATAATTCTCTGAGTCTTACTTTTATGGTTTCCAGTAAATTCTTTAACTTGAAGATCAATCTTGATAAACATCATTGCTATACAGATTTGACAGGATATATAGTAAACCATTTATCAAAATCATAATTAAAAATAATAGATTCATCGAGTGAAGATAAGTAATTGAGAATTGTTATCTTTGTTGCTCCATTTAGGATTAATTGTAAGAAGGTGCACAGCGAGCAGGCGCCTATCAAAACTTTCCTATTTCTCTTTGCAGTGAAGGTTATGTGCGGAAAAGAGAGAGAGAGAGGAGTCGTAACAAATATATACCTAGGCAAGATGAGATCTTTAAAGACATTGAAATTCCACCAGAAGTTGACAATCGCATTCTTTTGTCAATGGATGTACAGGAGTTAAGAATAGTCATTAATAGGATATGATATTACGCAACTTATTAGCAGATATTTAATGTCCAGTAAGTAATTATCTTAAACAAAGATTTAAATTCCTTTAAGTGCAATACATATTCTATTCTGCAACATTTCGTATATTTCGAACAAAGGCTTTGTGGCAATCAACAAATTCATTCAATTTTAACAAAGTTACTTTCAAAAAGAATTTTATTTTTAAAAAGTTTATATTTCGCAAAATGAAGGAGTTAAATTGGTTCTTTTTCCACAAAATTGTGAATTTTGTGGAAAAAGTACCAATTTATCTCCTTAATTTTGCATGATGGATTTCCACCATATCTCGCCCGATACTGTGAATTTTAGTTTAAACTTCGATGAAATGACATTTCATCAAGGTAAATAAATGCATTTAAATTTCAAATATTATATAAGAAAACTATTAATTGAGATTATAGGCGGGGCTACGGACGTAGATTTCAAAGTCAGGCCAAGGCATAGAGGTGAAGTGATAGAAGCCTTGCAATATTTCGTAAACATTTTATATTTTTGCATGAAATTTCCTCAAGTTAATGCCCATGAAAGTTACTGTGATCATGAATTCGTCAACATTTCATTCGCCAAAGTATTCAGTCCAAAATTATGCAAGGCTTTTAGAAAACAAGTGAAGGTCATTTGTAGATGACCGAGTATCCGTAGCAAATATATTTCGTAGAAGGGAAGTGATTATTATAATTTTTCGACATCCATCTCATTGAAATTCCGTAAAAACTTGAGTTTTTCCAACCAAAGAAAGATTTTGATAAAATAGCAAGAGAAATAAAAATGTTATCCTGAAAGTGGAACGATGCGCCAATCGCATTCCTTTGTTAATTTATGATGGTTACAAATTGCTATAAATATCACGAAACAAAATCACGCAGATTTATATCCCTTTATAGCATTAACCTAAAAAGGAAAAATATTTATATGTATATTATAAACAATAATATTTATTTATTTGGCATTTAAAATATAATTTACAGTTTTTGGTGGCGGGGCTACGGACATAGATTTCAAATTCGACCAATCAGAGAACAGCAATATTGTTCATAGCTTACGGCAACGGAAATTTCCTCAGTCATCGCTGAGATTTCTTCTGGGTAAGTCGTTTCGTCATTTTAATATATACCGTTACTGATTTGAATTTAGTGTCTTGAGTTACGTTTGGAACTTCGAAGTACAGCAAACGGTACGTTACATAAGGTACGTTGTTCATATATTTCCTGCGATACTGTTTTAAAGAAATAATTTTTTTAGTTACAGTTTCCCTCATTTAATTCTTCTCTTCGCGAATTATTAGTTAATGACTTTCACGTAAAATCTAGGTTAGGTTACGACGGGGGAATGAAATCACTTTCCTTTCCGACTTTTCCCCGTAATATTTTGTGGAATCATTTTTAAGACTGTAATTCCATTGAGAAATGAATATTTTTAACGAGTGCAGTTATATTAGTTTTTTGGGAGCAAAATTTAAATTCAAACATTGTCAATTTAAAAAAACCGTTACTTATTTGAATTTAGGGTCTTGCTGCATATTCGGAACTTCAAAGTATAACAGTATATCATTTCTGAATCGAATGTTTCCGGAATTCTTATTTAAAAGAAATTATATTTTGCAGTTAAAATTTCTCCCAATTAATTCTTCTTTTTGATTATCATATAAAGGAATTTGTCATTGCAAAGTTACAGATTAAAGTTTATCCTTGTGTAATGCCGTAAGGTAGAGTGATCATGGTAAATCTAATTACTGATTTGAATTGAAAATCTTGAAATATATTTGGAACTTAAAATTTGCGCGCTTTAATTAATGTCGTTCATTAAATTCTAGGATAGGTTACGTCATGAGAAGCAATCACATTCCTTTACAACGTCTTTCAAATTTAGCGTAATCATTTTTCTGGGACACTAATTCCATTTAGAGATAAATATTTTATACTGGTGCGTTATTATAGTTTTTGGGAACGAATTTGAAATTCGTACGTCGCCAATTTACAAAAAACCGTTACTAATTTGAATTTAGTGTCTTACTTCACATTCGAAAACTTGGAGCATATGATACTATCGGTATACCATTTCTTATTCGAAATTTTTCTTGCGATCTGTTTTAAGGAAATAATATTTTAATTTAAATTTTCTCATAGTAATTTTTTCTTTTTGAGTTTTTTTTGTTTCATTGATGTAAAATATATGTTACGTTACGTTATGGGAAGCAACCAACTTCTTTCAACACGTATTTCTTTACGATATTGCATTAGGTTAATTTCGATATTCTAATCAATAGATACAATGAGTTAATTTTTTCAATTTTACAATCCATTTTTGGAAAAACATCGATGAAATTCAATTTAAACTTAATAGTTTAATGTAAATATCTTGTCTTTGAATTTAGTTTAGAGAAGGCTTTGTAGGTAAAAAATTACGGACTTAATCCATGCATGAGGTTCTCATCAATATATGATCTAGTTGTGATTAATTTTACTTTAAGTCATGCTAGTATTAATTTTTTGCTCATCACACTAAAAAGTGTTAGCTTATTATAGTCTTATTTAGCACTAATTAGTAATAAAAAGTAAGTTTTAGTTCTTGAGTCCCGATTACATGGCTTCTATCTTAATCAGAAGATTAAGCTAACATTTTTAACAAACTTTATTTTTGTCAAATAAATTAAGTATTTCTATTAATCAACGGGAGTTTTAATCAGATATCCTAAGCCATTGTGTTAACGGTTACATTTGTTTAGAATGAACAGAAATTTTCCTTTGAAAGTTACCGATAAATGTTTATAGCTACCCATTTCCGTAATTTCACAGAGCTTACTTGGAAGAGCTTGATGAACATTTTATTAATATTTAATATTCTTCAGATTTTGACATAGTTAATATGTCGGATTTCCATTAATGATCGGCTTTTTTTTCAAAAGGATAGGGCAGTTTAGAGATTCGTCGCTCCCGAAGAGTGCAGAGGACAGCGGTGGACAGGATTTCTAAATTAGGTAAACGGAACTTATATTTATATGCTTCCTCCTATTCTATTTTTTTAATTCCCAAGTTCGCATAATACATGTATTGAAGCGAGGAAATGATTGAGGTGCCTATAGCGCTCTACATCTAAGTTGAATTAAATGGTTTTGTGCCTTGGATAGAATGGATACCTAAGAATGATTCCTGCAACTCAATTCATCGGTAAAGTACTACTTCTACTTTCCTTTATCTATTACCTTTGGTGCATTATATCGAGACTCACAAACATACACTCTCCCTTTCACGCGTTCATTCAATGTTGTCGCAATCAGAAAAGAAAGGTATTTACATATATTTGAGACAATATTTCAAGAAGGTCAATTGCTATTGAGCTTTCCATTTCCGTTCCTTTCTCCGTAAAGGTTTTTCAGAAAACACAAACACCCTTTTGTAAATATTTCCGTTAGACACGATGTGGGGTTGCGACGACCTTGGATTGTTTTGCCTCTTCATTTATAACTAGGTTTGTTTTCCTAAGATTCCTTATCGTCTCGTCTAGGATAAGCGAGTAACCTCATTCTTTGCTTTGATATAGGCCAAATTATATTATTATGCAAAATTGCGATTTTAGGACTTAACCATTTGAACTATTTGCAATTCAAATGGATTCCAAATATATCGCAGAGTAGTCTGTGCAGTTTAGTCTAGTGTACTAGTCTAGTAAATAGTGTAGTCTGGCAACAAATGCTCCTCACGGCTCTCGTTGCCGATTCAAAAATTTCGATTTGATTAAAAGAGTCTATTAAGAAGGAAGTTTGTTGTCGTGTAATTCCGCCAAGTAAAGGCTAAGACAGTCGATTTTGAGTTTATGAGACTAAATATAGCGAAAACGTTTTTATGCAATGAACATTAACTTCGATTCATTCTCGAATTGTCTTTTCTTCAATGAATGAGTTCGTTTCAAACTACTCTTACATTTATCTAATAGGCGGCATTTATTAAATTAGCTGACAGCTGCATATTTCGTTCAATTAGCATTTTTATCTTGCAATATAAAACTTACGGTACCATAACTGACAATCCTTTGCTAGTAATATCTAAATTATGAATTCGTTTCCATAAAGGTCTAGCTGCTGATGATTTGCTTATATATTAAAATTTAGTATAACCTTCGGAATGTACGACTTTACTGCATCTTTCACACATATTGCTAAGAACTAATGTGGGATTTTGAGAGTGCTAGCGATTTGACTGTAACGGCAATTAAGGAAAAGGATCGAATTGTTTTGGGTTAACTTCGTCTTTGTATGGGGGATTTAATAAATGCGTTGCATTTTAATAGATAAGAATAATTTAATTCGTAGTCTGAAAATGTTTAAGTGTTTATCTTGTATTATTCAGGTTCTACAAGCAGTTGATTTTAACATAAAATTGCATATTTAATAGCATTTGCAATCACTTTCTAACTCTTGATTTCCTTAATTAATTCCAATTAATAATCATACTTAATTACGATTGTTCCTAAAATTCCAATTAAGAAGTATACCTAGAAGTAGGCTGTTTTCAAATAACCTATATACATTTAAATTAGTAAATTTGTCTAATCATTTGAATTTAGTCGCAGCGAAGAAATATTTCAAATAAGGTCATTTTCAGTTACATCTGTTTATTAATGGCAATCAAGCGGCGTGTGGAGTTCAAGTCACCTACAATGTTAGTTACACTTACAAACTTCAACGTAAGTGGACGCTGAAGGAAAATTTCAAAAGCAAGACGCTGTTTACGGAAACTCAATTGAATCCTGAGTCCTCTTTTTGGCAATCAAATTTAATGAGCAAATTCGTACATCTTTTCTTTCCTCTGATTTCCTCTATCAATTTGAATCACTAGCACATGTAATGAAAATATATTTCCAGGAATTACATATGAGTCTAGAACTAAAATTTGAAGTACTAAATACAGCAAAATGAGGAATCTAAATAATTTAACGTTTCCTTACTTTAAACATTTAAGAAAATTCGCAAACATCTTAACTAACCTTAAGTACCTTCAAAATCTTATTTGATTTCACCTAAACTGTTTTATTTCACGTTTCCTACATTTGTATCTCCGGAAAGGAACACAGTATATTTTCTGTACTTACCTGTTTTTTGAATTTTCCCAAGACATGTTTAGAATTTCAAATGTGCTTAAATGTAGCTGATTTTTACTTTTACACGTCATTGGCTGCAGTATTAAAAGCTAATTCATTAAGCGAACAACACAAGAAGTATATTGAATTGTATTTTTTCTAACTCACGTTCAGCTATCCAACATATCGCACTCACTTCACTCTTGTTTCGATGAAATTTGCAGTACTAAGAGGATTCATTTTCTGACTCTTGATTTTCTTAATTTAATTAAGGTAATAATAATCCATAAGGATTGTTTTTAAAACTCCAAACTATTATTGGGATATTATATTATAATAATTTTAATATAATTATTATTTAAACTTAGAGTTTCTAAGTTAGTATGGATATGAGTTATATAGAGTTTTCATCATGTTTAAATGACTACTGCATTAAGAATAACTGTCGATTTATAATCGATCAAAACAAAATGAAAGAGACCTCCTCGTAAAACACTCTCTTATAAAATTAGATGCATATCTATTGATTTAGTTTCTTATTAATACTTGTGCCTATAGCAATAAAAAATGTTGAGTATCCAACGTTAATTGTCAGATTAGAAGGACATACTGCATCTCACATAATGGAAGATAGATTTTAAATTCACGCTTATGCATCATGCCTTCATTTCACACATCCCTCTTTTTTTCATTATTATTTAGAACTTAAGAATTATAGAAGGAACTTTAAACGTTGCTGGTAATTGTACAATCAGATTAGGAATTCATAATTGGAGATTTTAACTACCGTTAAAGATTCTTTTCGATTCATCCCCGAGTAACCAATTCGTAAATTAATATCCTAGTCCCACAGAAAAGTTAAAATTACAACCAAGACAGTAAATATGGAAACTGTCACTTAGTTAAGCCTTATTCTTTTTTACCAAACTATTTTTACGTTATTTTCTTGACAGTAATGAAATACAAAAAAAAACTAATCTTACAATTATCTATTATATATAGACGCTTCTCCGGATATACCTATAAGTTATATATATATATAAGCTGGCATCTTTCAGAGAGGGATACCCCTGGTGATATGCCATTCCCGTAGCCAAAATAGATCATAAAAGCTTACACTGTCGGAAAGTAAATCTGTAATCAACGAAGTTTTGCTATACATATTGCTTTTTTATTTCCTTGTAACAGTTTAGATGAAAATCCAGGCGATATTGATGATCGCTTAGCATTCATGTGATACGAAAAACAGGGCATTGGGAGTTCCCATTGTTCACAAGTACTTGTTTGAAACTTGTAAGATTTATCTTATGCTTTACTAGATGATCATAGAGTAATATTCCCTAAAACAACATGAATTATTAATTTTTCATCTAGTAGTGTAATACAAGACAAAATAAACAATAGCAAAAGTCATAGAGTCGAGCGGAGGAGCCGAGGGAACTTTTCTTCCTTTTATACATAGCTAACTTCAAAATTTTGTAGAATATAAGGCATAATTAGGTCTTTAACCTACGCTATGCAGAACAACTGTGCTAAAATTTGATTAGAGCTATAAGAGCTAGACAGAATACAAGGCGGCGAGATTCTCGGATTCGAGCGGAGGCGCCTAGTGCACGGCGCCACTTGTACGGCGCGCGCTCTCTATTTGGGCTGAATCTCAAAAACTACTGCGCAGATCTAATTAATATTTTAGGAACATCACGGTAAATGTCTAACAACGCATTGATAAATAATTCAAAACAGTTGAAATATGAGAAGACTCCGTTATCTCCTGTGATGATCGAATAAAGGCCAAAAATGTTGAAAATTATGAACTTTAAGCGCGATGCGGCACGTCTTTCCGTTATCCGATTTAAATAATATTTTACACGATTTATTTTCTAACCAAATGGAACAACTTTAGGGGGCGTCCCGAAAGAATTTCAAACTTTCGAAAATAAGGACCACCCTAATATATACGTATATACGAGTAAAATGTAGCTTGCATACTGCAAGCAGATCGACAACAATAATTTAAAATCGGCATACTATCGGGACGATCTTCAAAAGAAAAAAAAAGGATTGCAAATATTATGGAAATTCGCTGCAATTTCATCGTCTGGCATCGAACCCGGGTCTTACTGGTAAACATACTATGCAGCACAACAGAAGATTACCATCTCTAACTATATGTGAAAATTCAGGCAGAAATACTGGCTAAAACTGCCTTAAAAGACGTTCTACTTTTCTCGAATATAAATGGCTCTCTGGATTCTGGCTCATTCCACAATTTTTCATTCACTGCGTTTACCAAGCGATCTCTGCTCGATCTGGTGGCAGCTCGTACCGGCAATGTAGGACCGATCTCATAGGACCGACGAGTTTATCAACACGAGCTTAACATATCGATATTTGCGATATTCACATATCGACTGCATATCATCGAGAATCTGGCGCATCGAGATTTGATGGCCGCCATTGTGCTTCTTCGTGGTGTTATTTATTTAATAAGCAGAAGTGTCCATTGATTCTCAAAGGGGATGTTAAATTTCATAAATAGCAGTGTAACAACCTTGATCGTAAGAAATACTTCATAATTGTTTATAGATAGGAAATACCATACATTCTAATTCAATATACTAAGAAATATAAGTTAGAATGAAGTCTACAAAACCGCATCAACTCAATATTCAATATACTCTGAATGAAAAATATCTTCATCTGAGACGATATAAATATATATTCTAAGATCATATTAGGATAAGCAGGACTACGTTTAAAGTTACATCTTCATACAGGTACAAGAGGACAAATAAATCAAGCATTAAACGTAAATGACAGAAATAAATTACATTTCAATCAAATAAACAAAGATGAATATTCTATACGGAAAGTAAATGTATTTTAGAGCTGACTGGTATCTCAATCTTAAAATATGTAGCAAACACGAACCACAAAAGCAATCAAAATAGAAACAAAGATTCAACACCAATAATAGAAGGATAGTAAATGAATATGGAGTGGAAGCACTTAAAAACAACGAATAAATCAATTTTTGCAAGGGAATGAGTTTATTTACACATGGTAATTTAGACAAAATTTTAGTATATTGTATCAATATTCTCACAATTTCGAATCCCAAGCGATATTCACCGACCAAAATAAGAATATTTATTCAATTTCCCTTCTTTTGATGATAGCGCCAGGAGTTATTGCGATTGTATATGTTTTCGTCCGCTGACAAAAGAGAAGCGGAGTCCGCAAGAACACCGAGGCGACCGATGTCGTGCTGAACCTGGTCCACTTATTTTGCCGGGTTGAGTTCAGCTTACTTTAAGCCATTCTAGCCCGCGCTGCTCAGCGCGTTTCTGTTTACCAACTCGATCTGACATGGCAGCACCGATCTGAGATCGCTTGGTAAACGCAGTGTATGTGTTCCTTTTCCATTGAATTAGGAGCTGAGAAAAATATAACTTCTTATACTTTTTTCCGCTTTGGGAATGCATATTCTTTTCTTTTGGACGATTCACTAGGAGTACCTTTTCTAGAACGTTTCACAGGCCTATTTTCAGGTTCGTCAGTGGTTAAAAACATTATACCAGAACTCCTATGGATCTCAAAAGTCCCAGCGACGTCAATGTTGATGTTTTCTTCTCCAAACATAATGAGATACGGAAATTAAATTGGGAGCGCTGCTTTCCACACCCTCAGAGCCAGAACCGCCAAAAATGCGAAAACGCAACATTAAGTTCACTTTTCAAATTATTCCAGAAAAATTATTTTTTTTTCCAAAATAAAGGAATTTGAGGCATTCAATTGCTATTATTATTACTACGTATATCAGCTTAAATAAAAAAAAATTTTGATTGGACGGTAGAAATGTTTTATTCTGGAAGACTCATAGGACAGAAAATGCGACATATTTAAATGATTCTAAAAAAAAGAATTCGATTTAAACTGATATTTTTACAACAAAAATAAGGATAAAACTTTAAATATATAATTAACAACAGAAATTATCAAAATTTTAACGTCAACAAACATTTTTAATTAAACAATAATGTTGCATTTTCGGAACTTTTGCCGGTAATGGGTTAACATGATAGGACCTAAGTGAAAGTGAAACCGAAAAAAAAACTCTTCATTCAAGCAGTGGAAAAAAATTCTTCACAATTATTGTGGGGCCATCTTTATGAGCATTTTGGCTAGGATCCCTAATGCCAATGAAAATTAAGAAGTTAAGACTTCATGAGAAAAATATTTGAATAGCAACAATGTTATATACGGTAGGGGCTACAGTATACTTCCTTTTTCTTTCTACTTCATTATGTAGGAAATTCAAGTATCGACTTAACAGAAACGTACCATGGTATATATAATCAGCAATGCCGCAACTTCAATGAATGCAAATCATATTTTCATTTAATTCTGAGTAAAAACTTCAAGTTCTCTGCAGCTCTGATGCATCACTCGTTTCAGGCACCTCCTAGCAGAAGCTGGCAACGCTGCGAACCTTTTTTCAACAATACGGTCGTGCATTCGCAGCAGCGGCATATTTATCTCAAATTACGTTCAGATTTAATCTGCAAAAACCAAAGATCTATTAAAGATGTCATCCCAAAAAACTAACAATTTCAACATCGAAACTTCACTTGCAACAATTATTTTGGTCAGGGGAGGGACAAAAGTTTTGACTACATAAATTGTGTTACACGACCAAATTCTGAGATCCCATTTCCTTTAATATTTTACAAAATTTTGGTTTTCGTAATATAAAGGTTTTTGCGTTCTAATAATAAGATGAGTAAATGAGGAAATAAAGGTAAATTCAATGAGATCGGTAAACCATGACGGCAGTTTAAATAAAATAATATCGCGGGTGAAACTCTTCATAAGATAATATTCAAACGAATTGAGTGCGCCGAGGATCACAACGCCCTTCAACATGCCCTTAATGCAGTTGATATTTGGTGCATGAGGTGGGGCTTGAAAATAAATCCATGCAAGTCTGTGGTGATGTCGTTCTCCCTGAAGAAGGACCTTACTCCGCCCGTGTATCGCCTTAACGGTGAAATTATTAATACCGTTTCTTCTCACAAAGACCTTGGAGTGATTTTCGACAGCAAATTGACATTCCGTGAACATGTGAGCTGGGTCACTTCAAGGTGTATGTCACTGATTGGAATGCTGTCCCGGTTCACAGAAATTGCCGACCCTGTTGCCCTAAAGTCTATCTTTACTGGTTGTGTTAGCCCCATTATGGACTATTGCATCCCTATATGGCAATCTGCTACCCCTTCCAACCTCAAAAGGCTCAACCGTCCCTTGAACTTCTTCACCTCAATTGTTCGTCTGCGAGTTCCCCACTTTTACAACTGTTCTCGTGATCAAATCCTTTCCTCTCTCGGCATTTATTCTCTTCCTCATCGTCGCAAATCATTTGATTTAAAATTTCTTCACGCAATCTTTAACGGCCGTTGCAGAACTACCGACATCCTCCCTTGCTTTTCCCTTCGCGTCCCTTCCCGCCCTTCCCGCAATTCTAACCTCCTTCACGTACCTCGTTTCAGGCTTTCAATCTCTCAAAGATCAGTTTTCTATCGAATTCCAACACTTTTCAATTCTCTCTTATCCAATAACCCTTCCCTAGAACTGTTTTCCCCCATTAATTCACTCCTTTCGTCCATTCAGTAATCTCGCTCTTTAGCATACTTCGTTGTCTCGTTTTTCGTCCTCTTCATCTCTTTCCCTCATATTTATTTATTCATTTTCCCCATCATTATTGTTTTTTCCCTTACTTCTCCTTTTGTAACTTATAATTACTATTTTTTATTATTTTATCATATTATCTTTATCTAATTTAGTTTAAATTAACCCACTAACATCTTTTTTCACTTTTTACAAATGTTTGGTTGCATTTCAATGCAGCTTTGTTGTTATTTATTTATACGTTTATTTCAATATGTTGTTGTAAGATTCATTGTAATTGGTCGTATTGACTGTTAATGGATCAAATTTAAATAAATAAATAAATAAATAAATAAATTTCAATTTACAATAGGAATTTTCATAACTACAATAGCAAGACTATATTTTACTTCCGATAAAGAACTGTTATACCAATAATAAAAATTTAATTCGCATTGATAGCTTTGAACAGTCTTATATAGCTTCAGCCGTTTGAATATGAAACTTCCCTTAAAAGCTATCTGCTGTAAGGCTTTCCGGTTCTTCTGCAAGGGTTGGGTTGTTCATAGAGTTAAGTATATAGAATAGAAAATATAGAGTATGGAATAGAGTTAAGGAACCAGCGGCATTGCTATAAATATGAATCGCTACAATCCAAGAAACATTCTTACAGCTTAAAGGAATTCCCAAACACATTTCTCAATATATTATAGACTGTATACTAGTACATAAAACCATTTACACAAGAATGTGATTTCTGCTCGTGTTAGCCTGAAGGGCAATTTCCAGAGTATTTAAAGTGAAATAGTGAGAACTTATCGATTCACGATTATCGAGTCTGTTTAGTCAAACATTAATTTAATATCTTTATGTGCAATGAAAACAATAGCCGAGCATTCCGGAAATTAGACATTGGAAAAAGCTGATTTATACCATTAATTACTACTTTTTAATAAAAAGCAAAGAAATTATATCTTCGGACGAAATCTTTGGCCTCAATAATTCTCTCTCTTTGTACTTTTCTTGGCAAAATTCTCTAACACACCAACGCTCGCTCTCTCGGTAGTCTTTTAGTTTCTCAGTAAGGATAGCTGGGGAGATCGGCTTCGCAAGAAGAATTTCCTTTCTCCTGGATTCCCGGAATCATGGGTTGCAACTTTTCCGCTGTTACTGTAACTTAAAAGAAACGAAATTATTCACCCTCAGCTAGATGCTCTAATATCTATAAATTAGTTTTAAAATTGACGTGAATCCATCTCTTAGGCAGAAAAACCGTATAAAAACAAATCCGAAAAGGTTTCAAAGTTGCAGTTCTCAGGCAAAAATCTTTCAGAAAAAATTTTTGCGCAAAAAATTTTTTTCAAAAAAAATTATTCTACATAGAAATACTTTGCACAGGTTTCCAAATCACGCAAAGGCGTACTGTGCTCGACTCGTTTTCCTTTTTACAGTGGAAGGATTCGCCTACCAAGTGGAACTGGAACCATATATTCGGGGACATTCGTGACATCAGTTCCATTTAGCAAGCCCTATAAAACCACAGTGTGGCTGTAGCATGAAAACCACAGCCACGGAAAAGATAGAAGAGAGACTTTTAGAAGACTAAGTTTAATTCTTTAATGGCTAAAGAGCCGGTGTGTAGGAGTGTGTGTAATACCTATTACCTTAATTTCCCCTCTCCCCCCAAATCGTGGACCTGTTCTCTAATGCCTGTTTGATGGGCCAATTTCTAAAGAAACCTGCCACCTGAGCTGAAAGACGACGACTCCTTACCTTTAGCAGAGGGATTCCTCCTGCGGCGGTAGAGCTCTGCTTTCCATCGGCGTGCTGAGCCTCCTTTTGCAGTCACTTTCACTAATTCACTAGAATGACCATATCACATAACACACACAACACTAATTCCCGATCTTGTGCACCGCTGCGTCAAACGCTCCGCCAAGGCTGCCTTTCTCCGAGTGCTTCTCTCAACGTCGCTCAGTCGTCTTCTCTGCCGTGGATTTCTGTGGCCGAAGTGCTGCAAGGCATTCATTGACTCCGCTGTAGGTATTGATTCGTGGAGATTTACTTGCCTCGTGAGAATGAAATGAAGAATACATTTGCTCTTTTAAGTAAGTATGTTCTTTTAGGTTAAATTGAAAACTTGCATCATCATATGGGAGAAGTAATAAATTCACACAATTTCATCAGGTTTTGCATGAAGGTTTTCCTAAGCAAGAAAGAGACCCTGGCCAAAAGTAGTCATGAAGGGAAAGATGAAGGGAGCGTTGAAAATCCATCCGAACGTATTCGCAAAGAGGATCGTTACAAAAGACCGTTTTCTCTCCTACCCCTCCCTCTCTGTTTCCCCGGGCTGTTCAACCTAGTTTTTGGTAAAAGGACAGCGGATTGAACTGATGTATTGGTTACAGTGGTATTGTTAGAAGTGCCTCGAAAGCTGAAGTCCTATCGAACGGGGGCTGGAGATCTAACAGAGGACCACGTTCACCAAAGCCGTACGCACTGTCCGCAGGCTCAGCTGATTCCACCGACTGAAATCCTCTTAAGAAAGCGCTCTGTTGAATCCCTTTGTGATTGTCTCTCGAGTATTTTGAAGGGAATTGCAAATCCATCTATATATGGTTCATTTAAACTTTCTTCTCTCCTAATTTTACTTACGCCTGATTTAGGTAGTACTCAGCTAGTCGCCAGTGGCGTATGGCGAGGGGGTGTAACAACATTCCCTTATCTATCCTCTTCGACCCTCTAGTAGTGTAGAGAAAGAATGACCGAGAGTAATTATCTGTTTTTCCAATTACTTCCTTGCAACGTTCAGCCAATGCTTCTCGGAGACTGCGTTCGATCTTTACTGGCACTAAAATTTAATTTACTTCGTCAAGTAGTTCTGAAGCGATGTAATTTTCGTAAAGCTTCCGTATGATAATCAGATCTTCTTATTTAAACCATTCAAGATCGATATTATTTTTTCGTCGAAGCTATCGAAATCCTCATTTGAATAATTATATATAAAACTTGCTTATCTTTCGTTTCCGTCGTTTACCAATTCTCTTTTTATACTTAGATTTATTGTGTTTTCTGAAATTTATCATCTACCTTTGTGTCATTGTGGTTGCCTTTGTCTTAATGAATAGGTCGATAAAATATTGACGAGCATTTAGCCATTTTACTCATAAACATCTTTGCAGCCTTTTAATACATTAGAAAGATCGTGATTTCTTTACTCTTTTTTTTCAAAAGTTGTCGTCTGGGCTATGGAAATAAAAATCAAATATAATCGTCATATTGTGATCATTCCTACATGCATTCAACTTTATATTTTCATTAGATTGCGCCAAACTTTCGAGAAGAGGGAAATTGTCTGTTAAACGCATATGTATTGCTTTTTAGTTTGAGTTTTAGTGGACTAGAAGCCTTCAATGTCGCGAACACTCCAGATTCGTGCTCCACAAAGGAGAGAAAATTTAACCGCAATAACAATCTGCCTTTTATTTCATCTCGGGAATGAATCGTAAAATCCCTAGGACATTTTTCGTCGTCTTCTATATTGCCAATTAGCCAACTACCTCCACATATGATGATCTTCGCATTGCAACCATAGATGAGATAGTTCTAATAAAATAAGTTATTTCCAAGACTCCAGTTAATCATCGCAAATTACATCGATATTTCACTCTTGTAGAAATGAATGAATTCATTAGTGACGCTTATTCGATTCATATGTCCGCATTTTGCTCGTAATTGGCTCGGCCAGAAATTCATTTACTAACCTGTACTCACTACATGACCTCTCAATCCTAAAGATATCTCCACTGCTCAATAAATGCCGGTCTCGAAGCCGAGGCCCGAACAAGGCACGACGTCCTTCGAAGGTTCTTCCCCTCCGCCATCCACCAACGACGAGTCTGCGATCAAATGCAATTGGGCTGGGATGCCATGCGACTCTCGAACTGAGCAGACGTGGGAACATCAGAATATACCAGAGCAAACGTCGTCAACACAGACACCTGCAGACTAGAGTTACAGGTGGCTATGACCACTGTGCGATCCGGTTTTGCCGCGTACTACAACTCGTAACCAACTCATCACCCGCTGTGCTTTACCAGGGCCAAGAGATTTTAGAAGTGGGAAAATGAACTATTTTGAAGGGAATAAAGTTTTTGGAATATGAAAAAGAAAGTGTTACACTAGGTCTCGAAATGAGATGAAAATATATAAAAAGCCAAACATGCGAGAAAAAGAATATGTAAGTATAAAAAATGTAAAAGCGATTCAGTTATTCAAATGACGCACAGTGGGCTGAAATCGAAAAAACCTGACAATTTTATTTTCCGTTGGTCGTTTTAAAATATTACTAGGAGTCAAAAAGATACACGGCGTCAAACTTGAGAAATTTTCACAGAAAGTTAGACTCTTGGATTTTTCGGAGATGGACTATTACGGACTTTCTAGAGAAACTGTTGGAAAATCGACGAATTGTTGAAGTTTTGGCGCTGAAGCATTGGTCTTCGCTCATTAAAAGCAACAAAATGGTGGACCCCTTTTTCGGCCAAATTTCGAGATAAACTAAGGAAAACAACTAGGTGAACGGCGATGGACTATCAAGTGTCTTATAACACGTTCGATGTCCGCGTTTTTTCTATTTCAGCCCAATATGCGGCAATTGCTTTGCTATTGAAAAGCGCTTTGGGTAGCATAATATCAAACTTCGCAAGTTTCATAGCCTTTGGAAATTTTACCAGGGACATACATGATCAAGAATTTATGTGTTGGCTGTCGTTCCAAGACCTTAACCTCAGTCGATGTGTTCTCAGCGTACATTTCTTTCACATGTGTTGCACCTGTTTTCGCGAAGGTCAACGGTTCTCTAGAGGGAAGTTTTTCTCTATGATGATTGCAGATAACATTTGTTTCGGATACATTATCTATTATATATAGACGTTTCTCCGGATATACATATATATAGGGGATCAAAATTCTAACCATGTTCCACAAGAGCCACTGACTTGAAATTTTTACGACGTGGTGGCCATACCGTGTAACCTCCAGAAAAAAGGCGATTTTGAACCTCAGTGTCATGGGTTCGATTCCAGAAGGCCCCAAAGTCAAGATTTTCTCCATAAAGATACATTGTGGGGATTTTCGAAAATTTTTTAGTGGCACTTCCCGGAAAAGTAGAGAGTTGAAATTCGAGATATCGCTGGAGGCCGTGCGTATCCGACGAAAACCATTAAGACATCATCGAAGATTATCCTTGGTTCGACGCTAGGTCAGGGCAAATATTCCCCCGTTTAATTTCATTGCGATTTTTAAGATTTTTTTATTACTTCCCGATAAGATGAAAACGTGAAACTCGGCATGTGGATAGAAACCATGGATATATTTTATGCACGCTGTTGAACGTTCCGATGATAGTCCTTGGTTCGATCCCAGTGAGTGTTTTACATTATTCAATGAATTTCTTATGGAGATAACGAAAATCAATTTCAGGTACTTTCCGGCTACCTATCGACTTCAAACTTTCCATTAAATAAGATCAAGTCCTAAGAAACCATAATGTGTATTCACAGCTGCCTATAAGTCCTGGGTTCGACACCAGGCGTCTCTAAAATTAGAAATTGCTGCGACGTTTAAGATTTTTTTGAAACCCTTCACGATAACATATAAACTTAAAACTTGGCATGTGAATCAAGATCATAGATACATTTCAAATACGCATTTTAGGTTTCCTTGATCGTCCTTGGTTCGATCCCAGAGAGCCATTTTCATTACCCTATACATTCCAGATGGGGATAATGGAGTCTAATTTCATGACCTTCCCGGTATGATATGGACTTCAAACTTTGCATTAAATAAGATCAGGTCCTAACAAGTTATTATGTCTATTCGTATTTGCCAATAGGTCCTGGGTTCGACACCAGGCGTCTCAAAATTAGAAATTGCAATTTTTTTAAAGATTTGTTTTCAACCCCTTCCCGACAACTTTGAAACTTAAAAGTTAGTACGTGAATAAAGATTATTGACACATTTCATATGCTAGGTTTTCCAGAAATGGACCGTTAAATTGTAAGTAAAATTGGATTTTCTTCACTTCAAAAAATGTTTTTTTATTCTCAGACGTAAATAATTTTGCTTTTTCTCAACGTCAATTTTATCGTTTCGAGCCGATGCTGAAGTAACAGGCGAAGGGGTTAAGAGAAAGGAAGCTGCGAGCATTACAAATGTGACCCGGTGAAACGGATAGGAAAATTCTACGTATAGCATTCGTGGCGTCAATTTCTCATTTGAATTCCAAAGAGGTAACATAAATAAATGAACTAGCTGAAGTTGTAGTCATCGATATTGTCCTCGTTCAATGCTTTAATATTTTGAATGATACAATGTTCACAATCATTTTCCAAAAGAAATTCGAAATCCATTTGAGATCGAAAATTGAACAGGAGGAGAAATATATGGAGTAAAGATATTTAGTTTTCAGAAGGGGTTAGTTCTAAAAGACGATATTCTGAAAGAAGCTTCGAAAAGGCACGACTAGTATTCGTGAAGGCTAAACGCTCAAAACGATTGCTGATTTATTGATAGGTAATAAAATTGTTACGCCTTAGATCTTTTTAAATTTAACTTCTCGTTCAGAGAGAACTCAATATTGTATGTGTAGTATTACTTTTCATCTCAATTCCTATCCATATCTATACATATTACCGAGAGATGATATACACGCATTAGTCTCCGGTATTCGAGGTATACGGTATTTTATGCATATGCAAAGATACACATCGTATAATGCATACAATGTGCGTACGTTTTTACCAGTTACACGCCGCTGTTATGAATCTATACGAGGAGAATGATGAACAGACGTTGATAAATGATTATTACGCTCCCTACACCGTGTAAATTAGAGGTCTGCATGGGCCGAGTAAGCAGGCAGTCTATCGGGCTCTTGGAAAATTCGGGAAGGAGAGAATTATTCGTTTTTAAAGAGCGTTAGTTTCTTGCATTGCGGCAAAAGCCTCTTAAAGTTGTAACGCAATGCTTAAACACAATGCTCAGTCTTCAGTGAAGGATTTAAAAAAATGAATTTGTTCAAAAATCACAACGATTAATTTTAGGACGATTTATGGAAAGTTCGGGCTCGGGTCGGGTTTGAGAACGAAAATTAGTATCAACGTTCGGGTCGGGCTCAACGACGAACGGGCCGGGTTTGGGCTGAAATTTTCGGCCCATGCAGACCTCTAGAGTAAATGGACCCCCTCTCCCAAGTCGCTACCTCCCACGACGCCAACTACTCCGACGCCAACTATTCTGACGTCAACTCCCCCTACAACCCATTCCGCGAACCACTCACCACCGACGCCCACTACCCTGACGTCCCGTAGCGCAACGCTCTCTACCATCACGCCTCTCCCTGTGAGACACCCTGTACCACGACGCCCCCGGACCCCGTCTTCCCTACGTTCTCCCTTATTCTTCGTTTCTCCGAACGAACTCTTCTCCCGCAGTCCCACGACTTGACTTTAATTTTTCGGGGGTAGGTGAAGCCTACTGGCCCCCTATTCCTGACGCCGCACAGTGGGCTAGAATCGAAAAAACCTGGACAAGGGGCTAAAAATGGATTTTTTGAGTGCGGTTATTGAAACTTGGTGTAGTTATTGCAAAATGATTGCATTGTATGTTCCCGCTCGTCGTATTTTAAAATTTTCAGGCGTCAAATAGATACAGGGCGTCAAACTTGAGAAATGTTCACGAAAACGGGAAGTTTCGGATTTTTTTGGAAAAAAGTTCAAGTTCGTTGATATATAGTTGCTTTTGAGGGAAGCTGTTGGAAGAAACAACACATCAGTAATCTAGCATTACTTTTTTTCTTTTAATTTGCTGAATGTTTCATGCTCTAAGATGATTCTTTGGTTATTTAAAGCAACAAAATGGCGGACACCTTTTTCGGACAAATTTCGAGATAAAGTAAGGAAATCAACTAGGTAAACAGCGATGGACTATCAAGTCTCTAATACCACGTCAATCTACAAGGCTTCTAGGTATGGAACCTGAAGAGACTGTTTCATTTCACCTGCTACCCTGTGATTGCGGTGGACTTTTCCTAAGCGCTGCGCGGTCCGGCTGGGTGCCGTAGAATCCCCAAATCCGGTTTCTGTGTCTTTTTGGTTAGGTTGAGTCGAAAATTTTGCTTCTTTTATGTTTGATTCTGGCAAACCATATTATAAACATATTTTAATACACTTTAAGATATGAATTTGAGACCATTACTTTAGATAATAAATGCGGAATTGAGAAATTTTGGCAAATTAGAGGCATTGGTCTATATTATATTTTTAGCAGTAAAAATAACTCTGGCGAACTGTATATTATCTATGCTGGTCGAAAACACTGTTAACAGAATTGAGAAATCTTCTCATCTGCCAATGTTAGCCGGCACTTATATTATGGGCCCTGAGTTAAGTACGGCTTTCGGCACTCTAGTGCAATGCCAACATCCGTACGCATCCGCCCCTTTGCTAGGGCTATTGGGCACGTGCCTTCGGAGTTGTTAGGAAAGAGAAAATATTTTGGAAGTTTCAGTTTTAGTGTTTCTTTGAAGGCAAAACAATAGTTTCTTGTGCTTTTGGTTTTCGGATATCCTGCCACAGTATTTTGGCTTCAAGAGACTCCACGAGATACAACGACGATCCGTTTGCCCTGGGGCTGTTATTTGGAAATCTCTAGCTGATCCATCACATAAAGTATGAGTAATTTATTAAAATAAGAAAAATATGGGTAAATGGCGTCTAAATAAGATTTTTAGAAAATTTGATATTTTTTACCAAGAGTGATAGGAATCTTAAATGTTTTTATGCCGAATATTGCGTATCTAAGTAGTGATTTGGATACATTTCATAATTCAACATGGAGAATTAAGCAACAAATTCTTATTTATTTCCATTTTTTAAATAGTCTTTTACTTGAAGTTTATTGAAACAATGGATTGTCTTTTGTGAAATGCATTTTTTCGAAATTACTCGATCGGCGATTCATTAAGTAATTATAAAAGTGAAGGAAACCAAATCAATCTTGGATCGAAAGAATCATCTGCTGAATTTTTTGATTTGCAAGTTGAACTTGAAAGATTAAACTCTGATGTGAATGATTCTCTTAGGTACTGCCTTGTTCCATAACGAGAAGGGATTTCCGTTTCGGAAGAGACTTGCGAAGTGAATTTGCAATCTCTGCTAGCACATACAGCGTCAAGAATTGTAGCTTCAGTATCAACAGTACAAGCCTCAAAGCGTAAAATCAAATGCTCTCTAACCTGCAAATATGGTTTCGATGGAAGCTCTGGCCATTCACTGTAGAAGCAAGGATGGCAAGAGGGAAAATCGTACGAGTTCTTATTCGGGAGATCTCTCGTTCCTCTCCGTTTAGTCAACGATACTACAGGTAAATAGCACCAATTCAGCGTTTTACTTAAACTTAAAAGAAAAACAACTTTCATCTAGCAATTTCAATAATTTTGGTTATCATATTACATTAAGGTAAAATAATATGGTCAAATTCGCGGCCATACTCAACATGTTTTGGCAGCCAATTCGTCTTCAATGGAAGGAGACGAAGAGCATTCCGAAGATGGAATAAATTTTCCATTTTTTCAAGCTACTGCTGGGATACTGCCTGTCTCTACGTAAATTTGTATCATTGGTACTTTATGCCTCCAACAGAACATAAAGTACTTATTCACGGAACAGAAATATCAAAAGATGCGATTTTTCCGTTGGGAGAGCTATCAGAAGAAGCCATGGAAGCTAGAAACAAGGATATCAGGAGGTTTCGGGTAAGATTCGCGAGGAAACACTCGAGAATAGCCACTAATGAGGATTTAATAAAATGGCTGCTGCTAACATCAGATGCCAGGTTTACCATGTAAGGCACATTGAAATCCAAGAAGAAAAGGATCTTAACAACAGAGTTAAGAAATCTCCTCATCATCGACGACCGAGAGAGTGAGTTATTTGAATCCGAGGATTCAGATGAAGAATCTTCTGACGACTGAGTGGGAGGCACTTAATAAGATAATGAAATACGTTAATTACAATCAATAACTGAGTTGTAAGCAGCCATTCCGACAATTAAGGTAATATATGTAAAATTCACAGGAATATTAAAAATTTTAAGAGTTTTTATACGCATTAAACTAACTAACAAACAATTTCCGTAATGTGCCAAAATTTCTCAATTCCGCATTTATTATCTAAAGTAATGGTCTCAAATTCATATCTTAAAGTGTAATAAAATATGTTTATAATATGGTTTGCCAGAATCAAACGTAAAAGAAGCAAAATTTTCGACTCTACATATCCAAAAAGACACCGAAACCGGATTTGGGGATTCTACGGCGCCCAGCCGGACCGCGCAGCGCTTAGGAAAAGTCCACCGCAATCACAGGGTAGCAGGTGAAATGAAACAGTCTCTTCAGATTCCATACCTAGAAGCCTTGTAGATTGACGTGGTATTAGAGACTTGATAGTCCATCGCTGTTTACCTAGTTGATTTCCTTACTTTATCTCGAAATTTGTCCGAAAAAGGTGCCCGCCATTTTGTTGCTTTAAATAACCAAAGAATCATCTTAGAGCATGAAACATTCAGCAAATTAAAAGAAAAAAAGTAATGCTAGATTACTGATGTGTTGTTTCTTCCAACAGCTTCCCTCAAAAGCAACTATATATCAACGAACTTGAACTTTTTTCCAAAAAATCCGAAACTTCCCGTTTTCGTGAATATTTCTCAAGTTTGACGCCCTGTATCTATTTGACGCCTGAAAATTTTAAAATACGACGAGCGGGAACATACAATGCAATCATTTTGCAATAACTACACCAAGTTTCAATAACCGCACTCAAAAAATCCATTTTTAGCCCCTTGTCCAGGTTTTTTCGATTCTAGCCCACTGTGCGCCGTTGGGTTGGGTTGGAGGGGGGGGGGTGATTTCTAGCAAAAATCTAGAAATCTAGATATCCAGTAATCCTCCCCCCCAACCCAACCCCGTTGAGATATTTAAAACACCCGCCTATCTGCCTGAGCAACGTTGTGGAGCGTCAACGGGTCATTTCTAGCAAAATCACGAAAAATCTTAATTTTCATCGTAGAACGTCGACGAGCACTACGAAAATGATGAGGGTGTAAAAATGCAGTTAATAATGGATTTCATAATTGGCACCAGATTTTTATGAAAGGAGGTTTCAAAAACGTTTTGTTTGATATGATAAATGCCTCAAAAAAGGTAACAACTATGTAGAAAATTAGTTTAAGTACATACTATCTGATGAAAATAAAATTATTTTTGTACAATCCTGATTCACTCTTTTTATTTACTTAGCAGTACTTACTTTTCAAACATGCCTTACTGCTATACACACTTGGCCTATACTGCTTGACCCTCCCAATAGTTCTTTGTGCACTATCCCTACACTGCTTCTCCCAATCTTCATCTAGAGCAAGTTTTCTTTCTTTACCTGCTAAGTCTTGCTAAGTGACTTTTGAAAGTCTCTAGCTTTCCTATCCCCGATTGTCTCTAAATATTAGTTGGGTACAGTTTTTCCCCTAAAGATATTTCGAGTCGTGTTTTAACCCTTAATTAGTCACGTCATAAAAAGAAATGTAATTAGTCGCAGCGGTCAATATTATCCCAAGTTTCTCTGAATTTTTAAAACCCCTTAGAATGGTAGATGAATAAGGACAATTGTTTTCGACAGCTTTTATCACTGATGGTGGGGGTCCCCGAGTGGTGGAGGCCCGGGGCCACTGACCCCACCGGCCCCCCCTTAATCCGGCCATGAATGCTGCTAAACACCTAAACTCGATGCACTGAATCACACCCTTGCTATTATTCGAGAGTCGTCCTTCTTTTAAATTTTAATAATACTCTTTTAATGTTTTTATGGACGATTAATGTCACATTCCTATTTCCATCATTTTCTGTAAATTACATCTGTGACACTTTTTTATTTGATGAAAGGTGTATAATGTGTCGTCCTGACGAAACATTCCCGTATTTTAAGTTGAAAGCCATAGAGCGGATTAGCCCTAATTAAATTGTGTTTTCAAATGAATCAGCATGCTATAGTTATCTTCGTTTGCAGTATTACAATTTTCTCCATAATAATTTCGTCATCTTATGTTTTGAATCATAATCACGAAGCATGAATGTTAGTCAATCATTCGGAATGCCTACTAAAAGGCTCAGCGTGACCTAAAAATTTAATTTTCGATTTTTTTCCACTTCCGAATAGTCTCCGTTTGAATTTCTTGTTTCATATAATCTTGATTGTGATTTTTACATCAATTATCGAGAAATCCTGATGCACATGTTTAAAATAAGGATAGAAGGAATAAATAAATAGCCGTGTGAAGTAATTTCAATTATTCCTGATTGATTAAAAAAAGAAATTACGAAACTAATACAGAAAGAGAAGCTAATTGATTATTGAGGCCGGTCTTATAAAATTGGGATACAAAATGTATATATATGAACGAGTAAAAGTTGGTTGCATTCTGCAAGCATGTTGATAACATAAATTTCAAGTCGATTTAGTATTGTGAAGGTCCTCAAAAGAAAAAAAAAAGGATTGAAAATATTCTTAAAAATCGCCATGATTTATTTTCAATTGGAGAAATGTACACCCTCCTGGCGTCAAAATCACGTATAGTTTTATAGAAAAAAATAAAGGAGAGCATCTTTTCTGTGTCCTCTATGATTTTGAATTACAAATCCTACCGGGATGTAGTTGAAAATATTTTCGAAACTGTATCATAAATAATTGGAGATCCCCAGCATACGTTTCAAATAGTAGGTTCGCCTGGTGTCGAACTCAGATTCTCTTGAAGGATGTGAATAGTTATAATGCCCTGGTAGAAATAAAACGAATTCATTTCAAATTTTGAAGTCGATATCTTACCGGGAAGTTCCTAAAATAAAACTTCAATATCCCCATTGGAAAAGCATAAAGTAATGTAAATTACGCTCTGGGATCGAACCAAGGACCATCAGGGATGTCCTAAACAGCCTATGTGAAATGTATTTATGATCTCTATTCACATGCCGAGTTTTAAGTTTCTCTGTTACCGGGAAGGGCTTCAAAAAATCTTTAAAATCGGAGCAATTTCTAATTTAAGAGACGCCTGGTGTCGAACCCAGGACCTATAGGCAGCTGAAAAAACACAATTATAACTTGGTAGGACTTGGTCTTACTTAATGCAAAGCTTGAAGCCGCTGTCGTACAGGGAAGTACCAAACATATGATTCCGTAATCCCCATAAGATATGCATTCAGGAATGTAAATGGCTCTCTGGGATCGAACCAAGGACCATCAACGGACCAGTCAACAGCATATATAAAATATAGCCATGATCTCTATCCACATGCCGAGTTTCAAGTTTTCATCTTTTCGGAAAGGATTTTTTTATGTTAAATATCGCCGAAATGCGTTTTAAATAGGGGATTATTTGCCCTAACCTAGCTTCGAACCAAGGATAATCCTCAAAGATGTCTTCATGATATTCGTTGGATATGCACGGCTTCTAGCGATCCCTAGAATTTCAACTCTCTAATTTGCCGGGAAGTGCCTCAAAAAAAAATTCGAAAATCCCCGTAATGTATCTTTATGGAGAAAATCGTGACTTTGGGGCCTTCTGGCATCGAACCCATGACACTGAGGTAATGAAAGCAAATATATCTAAGTAAATAGGAAAAAATAGAAAGTGATGTTAGAGATAAATCGGAAGGAATTAAAAGGAAAAGTATTTCCATTCGCTTTCTTCACGCTGACTTTGTTCCCCGGTTCAAATATCTAAGTACGCAATGCTCAAAGAAAAACGTGTCATCCATTCCAGTAATTTTCGTCATCTATGCATTTATTATCTATTTACTGAATCAGGTATCATTAACTTACATGAGATCAAACATAGAACGGACTTCTCTTTGGTTGCAGATATTTTTTCTCACTTTATTATGAATATTATAAGTGGAAATCGGAATATAAGAGAACGTTTCAAACAATCCGAATCCAATAATCCTAATTTTATCATCGAAAGTAATTCTCTCATTGAAATTACGAAATATGCTAAACTGACGGTTCTAAATAAGCTGAACTGACTATACTAGACTAGACTATAACACAGACCTGCGAATTTAAACTTTCCGATTATTGCATAATGTTTAAATAGTGATCTAGTATATCTTTGGCATGCTGATTACGAAACTGCAGTAAGGTTTTCTGTATCGCATCAGGTTTTTTTACAAAATCAAAATGAAAATAGGAGAAATAAGATGCACGTGCACATGTAAGATTACTATTATCACATGTAAGGAATACTTCTTTCTCATTATTTTCACTAGAACTATCCTATATTACACTGTTATACTTATGAACATAATATCGTATAATTATATTGTTACGTACCGAGAACCCCCCCCCCCACCATAACCCAACGAATATTTCTAAATATCTGTAATTTTGCTTAATATCACTAAAATCATAACAACAGTTTTAAAATTAACATGAAACAAATTACTGCCAATGCCACTATGGGTGATGATTATCGACGCATCAGCGATATCTTTATCCTGAGGAAAAATTGTTAAATCTCAGACACCTCTTTGTATGGCGCATCATTGTAACTGAATAACTCTATTAAAATGGCCTAAATTCTCTTAACAACGTAAATGCGCTGAACTAACGATAGCGTTCTTCAGTAAGGTTACAGATATCTTTCTTATGAAGAAATCTTATAATATTTTCAATATTTATAACAAAATTCTAGAAACATCACACGGTGTCTAAAATGAAACAACCAAAAAAGGAGTCAGAATTTAATATCAATATGACTAACTGCTCGCGGATATCCGATAAATAATCCCTTAATTTTGGTAAATATACATCAAATTAACAGGCAATCATAAAATATATATCAGTATATTTTATATCATCCCTAGTAATGAAGAGTCTACTGTACAGACTTTTAATCGTCTTGAATACTTAATAACGAACAAGTTACTTTGGAAATGTCGCTAAACTCATCTTGAGGTATGCCCTCCGATAACATCCCTAAGGTCGACGAGCAAGACTGCCCTCCACATTGGACTTCTAGCGGATACTAAGGTACGCTCATTTTTTATTCATTATTTTTTTTGAATGAACCATTGTGCTGTGGATTTAATTACTGTCCTCACGACAGCGGCATACCCCAGGGCGGCGCGATTGCCATTTGATATTTAATCGAGTTAACGTTTTCTGTCATATTTAAGGTACCATAAATATTTCGATTTAGTAATAAGTCATTATATTAAATAAGAACGCAAGATTTTGAGACTTTCCATAGTTAAGATAACTTGACTAATCCAACTAATTTAACCATTATATTGAAATATAGGAGATTTCCCTCAGAATATTTCAGAACCATTATTTCTCTAGAAGAGGGATTTGATTCCATTCCTCAAGGATTACTGGCGCCAGTTTTATCAATTTCAAGAATTTTTAACTGGCGTAGTATTAAAGATAGCTGAGATCCTTCGCGCGTGTATCGATGTCGACGAGGACCAATATTAATTATAAGAGCAAACTATTTTTCTTTGGGAGGACTGTGATTTTAGTACCTTATGATTACTCGATGAGTTAAAACTAGTTGTTCCAATAAACCGTTTTTTCATGAACATTTTGACTGATTTTTCTGCTCCCACTCCTGAGATGGAGTTTCGCCAAGTGACGTCTTCAGCGCTTGATTATATGCACAGTAATCTATCGATTGATAAGGGCAAGTTGAAAGAAGGAAAACAAATGGGGGAGGTCTACTGGCGCCAGTAAGTTGAACTACTTTCTACTTTTACTGGCGCAAAGATTACTGGTGCCAGTAGATTGTCGAAGGAATCATTGAATGTGGAAACCCAGCTTAAGCGTCCCATCCCGTCGGTTTGTTACTAGTTTTTGCTTTCATGTCGACGGCCTGCCTACCAGCTCTCAAACAAGTCTTTCTAAATTACTATATTTCTATCGACATTTGTAAACGTGGAAAATAAGCATTTTCTAGTTTTACGTTGCGCCTCAGCTTTCATGGTTTCCTCAAGTTTAAAAAGTATAATTTTTCAAAGGATGGTTTGAAGTCTCGTGAAAATTCTTGTAGACAATGAAATATTAGATATTCATAAGTGGGAATGTTTATGCATTTAAATGATTATAAAAATCAAAATTCTGTGAATATAATAGAGTTTCATTAGACAAAAAATAAAAACTGAATTACTGAAAACTGAAATAAAAAATTTCCATTTGTAAATCAGGGTATCTACGATTGAAGATTCACGAACCCTTTATCTGGAATGTAAAATGATAATAATATTAACAATAGAATAGAAAAATCAATAGATGTAAATTTTTATTTTAAAAATTAATTAAAGAAAGAGCCTTACACTTAAATCCTTGATTAAGCGATAAGAAATCATTGGATAATTTTTCTCAATGGCCTTAACATAAAAGAACTTAAAATGTTAAATATGTTAATAATGTTGTTAAGTTATAAAAATTATAGAGATAGTAAATATCAGATTAAATATATTACTTATTATATATCAGAGAATATAATTCTTTCTCCAACCAGGATAATTAAGTGTATGATTATATTTCGATATTTTAACATTAAAAATATATCTCACTGTGGCATTTTGGATACGCTAGAATACTTGATTCGCATAGACGAAGAGCTTATCTCTAATTATGTCTCAATTTCGTTTACGCTTAATTGTAAATACATTTTCTTTATAACCACAACCCTTCTTTTCTCATTGACCACACCTTAAATAATACCTTTGCATTGAAAATCTTCGATCAGTTCTGCAGCCGAATATTCATGGTCCCTGCCGTAATGAACCTTCGTTGGACTCACGCGGAACTACGAGGATCCTCACTACACCATGAAAAGTATTTTCTTTCGGCTAGAATATTCATCGGCAATTTTTTGCGCTTATCTCATGGCTCGGTTCTTAACGAGATTCTTATCGCACAGAAACATCCTCTTCCCTGACCACCGTTGCCATTTTAAGTCTGTTCTTGCAGTTCTTCCGGTGGCCGGTAGGGATCGTTGGTTAGGTGCTGCGTTAATTTTGGCCAGGTGTGTACATAGTTATGCGAACTTTTGTAATCCAAAAAAATTGATTCAGCAAGTGATCCCTAGTATTACACTAATATTGCACAAAATATTATCGTTCCTTTCTTTCAAATACATGAACGGTTTTAGAGTCGCATCAACTGAAATCAAAATTACATGTTAATCCTGTATATTATATAATTATTGCTTTCCGCGAAAAGTTTTACTTTATTATTTGTTACAACTCGCTTTATAAAGGAATTGAGAATATACTGAAATATTCCTATACTGATTTTGAAATATGCAACCTCTTCATTGAAACTAAATAAATGAAGCAAAGCCACAGCGCATTCGAGTAAGAACTCCAGCATCATAATGTATTAAACTAAAGTACAACCACTATGTACTTTAATTTAAGTAGATGATAGTTCACCAAGTCGCATGCATGTCCTTCCGGTATCGTCAGAGTAATTTTCTAAATTCATTCCCTGCATACACTTTATTTCCTACCAATAATTCTGGCTTGCTATTTTATGTAATACGTTCGCTATTATTCTAGAAAATCACGATTAATGGAGGAGGTGACAAAATATCCACTTTACATAGAATATCGAAAAGGCAATGTATTTTGAAATTCCATTATATGTGGATATAATTCAAACAGAATACGGTGAAGTTAACGAATAAAAGTTTTGCTTACATAATTTAGAGATCCGATGTCCTCGGGTATCATCAGTGACAAATCCTTTCATTGTTCTTATCCTTCGAAACGGGTACGACTTATACGGGATTCCATTCTGGAAATCCGAGAATAAATATTTCCCCAAAATCTGTAAAAGATTAAAACGTCAAATAAGTCAAATTCGTTGAATTAGGCAAACATTTTGAATAAAGTAGAAAAGAGAATACTTTGACCTTCAACTATGGAGGCTAAAGGCATAAAGGAATTAGGATTGGGTCTGAGAAAATCTTTAGCAAAATTTCAGTTGACTTTTCGGCTATGACAATGCACTGAGAGCAGAGGATAGGGAAAGAAAAATATCAATATAAATGTAAACAACATTCACCTGCTCACGAAAATTTGCTGTAAATTTGAGGGCGGAAGTGAACCTTTCAATCAAATGGCATGATAGTCCAAAATTGTGAAGTTTTGTATCTCTGATTAATAAAGCCGGAGAACATATGAATTTACGGATGAACATTAAAGTCTAAATTGCCCTCTATTTAATGGCTTAAATGGTAATATAACGGATATGATACGGGTGGAGGAGCTACGTAGTAGTCGTCATTAAAGTCTAAATTGCCCTCTATTTCATGGCTTAAATGGTAATATAACGGATATGATACGGGTGGAGGAGCTACGTAGTAGTCGTCATATTAATTATAAGGCATAATAAAAACCTTTAAAACCGAATAACCTTTCAATCCGGACGGGAGGGTGACTATCTTTTTCATAACACAAACCCACTTTTGCGACAAAAAAATAATTTTGCATAAAAAAATTATGGAAGAAGGGATTCTAGTGACCGTTGAAATATTCGGAACGGGCAGAAGGATGCTCTATTTTAGAAAATGTTTTTGTCGCAAATTTTGCTTTGTGTTAAGAAAAATATAGTAACCCTCACGTCCGGATCGCAAGCTACAGTTGGTTTGCAACCTAAATTTGTTTCCAAGGTCTTTGAACAGATATATTAATATTTATCGTAAAACTTTCTTCGGCATACTTTTAGTTCGAAAATATCTTCATATCAATGGAATTAGGGAACGTTATTTATTCGTAAATGGTCAATACTTCCGAAATTTCAGAAGATATAATGGCTAAATCATACCTAACTTTATTTGAGGAAATATAATGATTTCGGTAAAGTTATTTTGCGTAAAGACAATGAAAGCAATCCTCTTCCCCCAACCCTCAACCCCTCCAACCCAACCATCAACCCCCCCCTTCCGTCTACGTCATTTATCTGGATTATCGTATTTCTGTTTTCTGTTTTTAAAAAACTGCATTTCAGAAGCTAGATACCCTAAAATTTACGAAATACTGCATGAATTTCATCGAAAATTATTCATTATATTACCTACCCAACACCCCTTTTTGCTCAAGAAAGCCCGTAACCGAGTAGGAAATGGGAAATGCGCGCCTGTTTGGGTTGAAATAAGTTACAATCGCCCTGGCAGATTCCCGAGGAAACATAAAAAATGGCGGAAAAGCAGACGAAAAACATCGAAAATTGGTCATTTTTGGATGCAATTCCCTACAAAACCGCGTCACTTAGAAATAAATGCCTATCTTATAATTAAGTCGCACTATTATATCTTTAAAATGGTGTATAAATGGTTACTGTAACTCTAAAATTAACTGAGATATAGCTTTTCTCCCCGACAGTGCCAAACTGAAAATTTACCTAATTATCTTTCTCAGCAAATACATGTATCTCTTAATTTTTGTCCAAAAACGGATATTATTTATTTAAATTACATTCTATACAATGATATCGCTAAATCTTGAAAATACTAATGTCAGATTCACTAAAGTTTCAACAAATTTCCGTCATTGAATTTCTACTTTCGGACTATTTTTGACATTATTAGAAATTCAATCTAGATGCTTTATTAGTTTAATGGACGAAAGCTACTTACGCATGGTTAAATTTATATTTTGCTGAAAATTAAAATAAATTAAGGTATCCAATGTTATAATATTCCAAAGTTTCACTTCATATTCTGATTTTTCAATAAAACTCACTGTTATTTTTATTAATTGGATTATTCAAAATTATATACCTAAATCAAAATTAGTAGATTTTCTTAAATTCATTACACAAATTGAAGATTAAAAAACATTAAATTGAATGTAATTGTCTAAATATTGAAGTGGAGTATGCTAATTTCTCAAAAGTAAGATGCACTCAGATATTACTTAAATTATCTATAAATTAATAATATGGCATATTCGATATCTATTTATAAAACTAACAAGTGATTTCATTAAATATGGATTAATTTTGGTGATTAATACATTCCCGAATTATTTCTTTCCCGAGGGTCTAACGAGAAAAAAACAGCGTGGGAGGATACCGACGAGGGGCAGTTACTGGACCAAGCGAGGGGGACCACGGTGAGGGAGGACCATAGTGAGCTAGGACCCACGAGGGAGAACCAACGAGGGAGAACCCAAGCGGGGGAGGACCCCAGCGAGGGAGGGTCCCAGCGAGGGGGGACGCCGGCGACGGAGGGTACCAGCGAGGGAGTACCCCAGCGAGAGAGGGTAAGAGCGAGGGAGGACCCCAGCGAGTGAGTGTAACAGCGAGGGAGGACCCAAATGAGGAAATGTCACAGCAGGGGAGGACCCGAGCGAGGGAGTACCCCAGCGACGGAGAGTCCCAGCAAAGAAGGACCCCGGCAGGGAGGACACCAGCGAGGGAGGACCCCAGCGAGAAGGGGTCCAGCGAGGGAGAACCCCAGAGAGGGAGTACCCCAGCGGGAAAGGGTAAGAGCGAGGGAGGGTCCAGGCGATGGAAGACTATAGCGGACCCCGGAAACAGAGGGTACCAGCGAGGGAGAGTCAAAGCGAGGGAGGGTCCCGGGAATGGAGGACCTCAGCGAGGGAGTTTCCCAGCGAGTGAGGACACCAGCAAGAACCGGCCCAGCAATGGAGGACCCCTGCGAGGGAAGGTACCAGCAAGGGAGGATCCCAGCAAGGGAGGGTGCCAGCGAGAAGGGGCCCAGCGAGGGAGGACCCCGGCGACGGAGGGTAGCAGCGAGTTAGTACTCCAGCGAGGGAGGATCCCAGCGAGGGAGGGTGCCAGCGAGAAGAGGCCCAGCGATAGAGGACCCCGGCGAGGAAAGTTCACAGCGAGGGAGGGTGCCCGTGATGGAGGACCCCGGCGACGGATGGTCCAAGCAATGGAGAACCCCAGCGGGCGAGTACCCCAGTGAGGGAGGGTCCAAGCGAGGGAGGCTCCCAGCGAGGGAGGACCCCAGCAATGGAGGACCCAAGCGAGGGAGGCTCCCAGCAAGGAAGGATGCCAGCAGGCGAGGACCCAAGCGTGGGAGTGTTCCAGCGAGGGAGGGTCCCAGCGAGGGAGTGTTCCAGCGGAGACCCCAGTGAGGGAGGACCCCACCGAGGGAGGATCCCAGCAGGCAAGGACCCCAGCGAGGGAGGGTCCCAGCGAGGAAGTACCACAGCGAGAAGGGGCCCAGCGAGGGAGGACCCTAGCGAGGGAGGACCCCAGCGAGACAGGGTCCCAGTGAGGGAGGACTCGAGCGCGGGAGGGTACCAATGGGGGGGGAACCCAATGGGGGAAGACCCCAACTAGGGAGAACCCCAGCGAGGGAGGACCCTCCCTCACTTGGGTCCTCGCATGTTTGGGTCCTTCATCGCTGGGACCCTCCGTCGCCTGGGTCCTCCCTCGCTGGCACCCTCCCTTGCTGATATCCTCCCTCGCTGGGACCTTCCCTCACTGGGATCTTACATTGCTTGGACCCTCCCTCGCTAGTACAACATAGCTCTTACCCTCCCTTGCTGGGGTCCTACATTGCTGGGACCATCCCTCGCTGGGACCCTCCCTCGCTGGAGTACTACCTCGTTAGTACCCTCCGTGGCCGGGGTCCTCCCTTGCTAGGACGCTCCCTCGCTGGGAGCCTCCCTCGCTGGGAGCCTCCCTCGCTTGGACCCACCCTCGCTGGGGCCCTTGCCTATTGAGGATCTTCATTGCTGGGACCCTCGTCGCCGGGGTCCTCCCTCGATGGGACCTTCCCTCGCCGGGGTCCTTTGTCGCTGGGGTACTCCCTCTCTGGGGTCCTCCCTCGCCGGGTCCTCCCTTACTGAGACACTCCCTCGCCGGTGTCCTCCGTCGCTCCTACCCTCTCCCGCTGTGGTACTCCCTCGCTGGGACCCTCCCTCGCTTGAGTCCTCCCTCGCTGGGACCCTCCCTTGCTGGGACACTCCCTTGCTAGGGTCCTCCAACGCTGGGGTCCTCCCTCGCTCGGGTCCTTGCTGGGAGTCTCCCTCACCGGGGTCCTCCATCCCTCGGACCCTACCTCGCCGGGGTCCTCCCTCGCTGGGCCCCTTCTCGCTGGGGTCTTTCCTCGCTGGGATCCTCCCTCGCTGGTGTCCTCGCCCGCTGGGGTACTCCCTCTCTGGGGTCCTCCCTCGCTGGGGTTCTCCCTCGCTGGGACCCTCCCTCACTGGAGTACTCCCTCGCTGGGACCCTCCGTCGCCGGGTCCTCCCTTGCTGGGACTCTGCCTCGCCGGTGTCCTACCTTGCTCCTACCCTCTCCCGCTGTGGTACTCCCTCGCTGGGACCCTCCCTCGCCGAGGTCCTCCCTCGCTGGGCCCCTTCTTGCTTGGGCCCCCCCTCGCTGGGGTTCTCCCTAGTTGGGGTCTTCCACCATTGGGGTCCTCCCCCATCGTCACCCTCCCTCGCTTGAATCCTCCCTCGCTGGGACCCTCCCTCGCTGGGACCCTCCCTCGCTGGGACCCTCCCTCGCTGGGACCCTCCCTTGCTAGGGTCCTTCAACACTGGGGTCCCTCCTCGCTGGGGTCCTCGCTGGGAGACTCCCTCACCGGGGTCCTCCATCGCTGGGACCCTCCCTCGCCGGGGTTTCTTATGTGGTGATGTGTGATTATGCCGAAAATCAGTGAGCAATTATAATTCGAAGAATTTTATTTAGGAATCGTTTATGAAATGCAATATTACGGGCCCATGGAGTGAAGCAGGGGCGCTAGGGGGGGATGTTTGGAAAGAAATGCCATTTTTTGTAATTTTACTGTAACAAAAGGCCATTTTAATGTCATTTTACTATAATAAAAGGCCAATTTTCTTCAATATAATGAAGGAAACCCTTACCACCTAACTCAACCCATCGGCACCGCGCATAATTCATGATTTTCAGCGGATATTGGGTGGAGGAGCTACGTAGTAATCGTCCATATAATACATTAAATGCAATATCTAAATACAACGAAAGGAAACGAAACGACAAAAAAAATAATTTTGCATAAAAAATTATGGAAGAAGGGATTCTAGCGACCGTTGAAATATTCGGAACGGGCAGAAGGATGCTCTTTTTTTTAAAAGGTTTTTGTCGCAAATTTTGTTTTGTGTTAAGAAAAAGATAGTAACCCTCATGTCCGGATCGCAAGCTACAGTTGGTTTGCAAGCTAAATTTGTTTCCAAGGTCTTTGAACAGATATATTAATATTTATCGTAAAACTTTCTTCAGCATACTTTTAGTTCGAAAATATCTTCATATCAATGGAATTAGGGAACGTTATTTATTCGTATAAGGTCAATACTTCCGAAATTTCAGAAGATATTACGGCTAAATCATACCTAACTTTATTTGAGGAAATATAATGATTTCGGTAAAGTTATTTTGCGTAAAGACAATGAAAGCAATCCTCTTCCCCCAACCATCAACGACCCCTTCCGTCTACGTCATTTATCTGGATTTTCGTATTTCTGTTTTCTGTTTTTAAAAAACTGCATTTCAGAAGCTAGATATCCTAAAATTTACGAAATATTGCATGAATTTCATCGAAAATTATTCATTATATTATACCTACCCAACACCCCTTTTTGCTCAAGGAGCCCGTAACTTAGTAGGGATATGGGAACTTGGCATTAGAAATCATAAATGCCTATCTTATAATTAAGTCGCACTATTATATCTTTAAAATGGTGTAAAAATGGTTACTGTAACTTTAAAAGTATCTGAGATATAGAATTTCTCCCTGACGGTGCCAAACTGCAAATTTACCCAATTATCTTTCTCAGCAAATACATGTATCTCTTAATTTTTCTCCAAAAATGGATATTATTTATTTAAATTACATTCTATACAATGATATCGCTAAATCTTGAAAATACTAATGTCAGATTCACTAAAGTTTCAACAAATTGCCGTCATTGAATTTCTACTTTCGGACTATTTTTGACATTATTAGAAATTCAATCTAGATGCTTTATTAGTTTAATGGACGAAAGCTACTTACGCATGGTTAAATTTATATTTTGCTGAAAATTAAAATAAATTAAAGTATCCAATGTTATAATATTCCAAAGTTTCACTTCATATTCTGATTTTTCAATAAAACTCACTGTTATTTTTATTAATTGGATTATTCAAAATTATATTGCTAAATCAGAATTAGTAGATTTTCTTAAATTCATTACACTAATTGAAGATTAAAAAACATTAAATTGAATGTAATTGTCTAAATATTGAAGTGGAGTATGCTAATTTCTCAAAAGTAAGATGCACTCAGATATTACTTAAATTACCTATAAATTAATAATATGGCATATTCGATATCTATTTATAAAACTACCAAGTGATTTCATTAAATATGGATTAATTTTGGTGATTAATACATTCCCGAATTATTTCTTTCCTGAGGGTCTAACGAGGAAAAAACAGCGTGGGAGGATACCAAAGAGGGGCAGCTACTGGACCAAGTGAGGGGGACCACGGTGAGGGAGGACCCCGGTGATGGAGGACCCCGGCGATGGAGGACCCCGGTGATAGAGGGTCCTAGCAAGGGAGCATTCCAGTGATGGAGGACCCCAGCTACGGAGAATCCCAGCAAGGGTGGTTCCCAGCGCTAAAGGACTACAGCGAAGGATAACCCCAGTGATGTAAATCAATGTGGGAGGGTCCCAGGGTGGGAGGATCCCAGTTAGGGAGGACCTACGTGAGGCAGCACTCCAGCAGGGATGTGCCATACTCTGGTTTTCAACTGATCTAAGTCATTTTTATCAATAAAAATAATGGACTTTAGGTAACCAACTTGAATATGTTCAGTGGCATTTCAGTAGGCTGTTCTTAGGAAATTTAGCTTAGAATTTAGAGTATTTAGTTGAGATGAAAGGATCTAAAATTCATATAATTACTCAAGATAGAATAAGCAATATAGTGAAAGATTAATCTGTGCATTAGTGAAATTTAGAGGGGTTGACTGTGAGTAAGCAACTCTCCCAACATGAAATGTGACTCTGAAAGACATACTGGATTCAAAGGTTACTGTATATGGTGACTAGTCATGTAAGATATTGAAAATTTTCTCTTAACTTAAACCTGACTGGATTTTGCTTTAAGATATAGCCAATTGCTTCCAAGATATCTGCAAAGATCTATTTAAATCTAACTTAGAGAGATACATAACTATCAACAGACTGGTGCAGTTTGTGACATGAACAGCAGTGATACAATCTGAAGAAGAAGAGAGCATATTTCATTGAACCCAGGACACATTGGTAGCTGTGAATGCTCAGTTTGATTTTTAAGGACTTGATCTTATTTTATGCAAAGTTTGAACTAGATATCATGCCGGAAAGTACCTAAAATCTGTTTCCGTTATCTCCATAAGAAATGCATTGAGGAATACAAATGGCCCTCTGGGATCGAACCAAGGACACTCACCGAATATGTAAATTTGATTATGATATATATTTATGATATCTAACCCCATGCCGAATTTCAAGTTTCCATGCCACCTAGCATCAAACCATGCACAATATTTGAAGATGACTTTTTGATTTTTGTTGGATATGCATAGCTTCTAGGGATCCCTTCAGTTTCAACTCTCTACTTTTCTGGAAAGTGCCATAAATAACTTTTTGAAAATCCCCACCATGAATTCTTATGGAGAAAATCGTGACTTTGGGGCCTTCTGGAATCAAACCCATGACACAGAGGTTCAAAGTGGGATTATTTCTAGAAGTTACACATCATGGCCATAACGTGGTAAAAATTTAAAGTCGGTGGCACTAGTGGAACATGGTTAGAATTTTGATCCGCTATGAATGAATGTATATATAGGTATATCCGGAGAAGCGTCTATATATAATAGATATTATTAAACTCAAATCATACTCAATCTGTTTTGAATTCCATCCTTTGACCCACACCTAATTTACTCAGCTCTCCTAGTACTTTCTTCAGCATATTCTTAACTTTCATCATAAATGATATGTCTACTCTTGTTTCTGAAGAATAAATCAAAAGACTCAGTTATGTAAACATTATCTTGAAAACAGAAATATTTTTTCATTTAAAAATAGGCTCGATATATCAATGTATGCATGAATAGATATGTATGCATGAATAGTTATATAATTAAATTCAAATTATACTCAATCTGTTTTGCATTCCATCCTTTGACCCTCTGTCTCACCTAATTTACTCTGCTCTCCTAGTACTTTCTTCAACATATTCTTATCTTTCATCATAAACGATATGTCTACTCTTCTTTCTGAAGAATAAATCAAAAGACTCAGTTATGTAAACATTATCTTGAAAACAGAAATATTATTTCATTTAAAAATTGGCTCGATATATCAATGTATGCATGAATAGATATAGGTATATAATTAAATTCAAATTATGCTCGATCTGTTTTGCATTTCATTCTTTCACCCTCTATCTCACCTAATTTACACTGCTCTCCTTGTATTTTCTTCAGCATATTCTTATCCTTCATCATGGAGAATATGTCTACTCTTGTTCCTGAGGAATAAATGAAAAGACTCAGTTATTTAAACATTATCTTAAATCAGAAAAAGTATTTCATTGAAAAATTGGCACCATATACCAATCTATGCATGAATAGATATAGTTATCTTATTAAATTCAAATTTTACTCATTCTATTTTGCATTACATCCTTTGACCCTCTATCTCCTCTAATTTACTCTTCTCTTCTAGTATTGTCTTCTTCATACTCTTATCTTCCATCATGGAGAATACGTCTATTCTTTTTTCTAATGAATAAGCAAAAAACTCAGTTAGTTAAACAATATTTTGAAAACAGAAAAACAATTTGATTGAAAAATTGGCATGATATACCAATCTATGCATGAATTGATATAGTTATAAGAATAAATTCAAATTAAACTTACTCTGTTTTGCATTCCATCCTTTGACCCTCTGTTTCTCCTTATTTACTCTGCTGTCCTAGTATTACTTACTCTCCTAGTATTTTCTTTAGCATATTCTTATCTATCATAATGAAGTATATGTCTACTCTTGTTTCTGAAGAATAAATAAAGAGACTCAGTTATTTAAACATAATGTTTAAACAGAAATACTATTTCATTGAAAAATTGGCAGGATATATCAATCTATGCATGAATAGATATAGTTATAAGAATAAATTCAAATTATACTCATTTTGTTTTGCATTCCATCCATTGACCTTCTATCTCACCTAATTTACTCTACTCTCCTAGTATTGTCTTCAGCATTAGCTTATCTTCCAGCATGGAGAATATGTCTATTTTTATTTCTAAAGAATAATCAAAAAACTCAGTTAGTTAAACATTGTCTTGAAAACAGAAATACTATTTCATTGAAAAATTGCCTCGATATATATCAGTGATTCCCAAAGTGGGTGCTAATACCCCCTGGTGGGCGCTGCAGCGATCCAGGGGGGCGGTGATGGCCAGAGGTACCTTTTGGGGGCAATGAATAGACGTAAGGGGTGGGTGAAAGCATAAAAGAAAGTAAAGAAGATTTAGAAAAATTGATTTATGTGTTCGGTTAAATAGCTTATGTTTTCTTTGAACAAAGTACTGGACGAACAGACAGTCTGATGATGGTATCTTGTCTTTTATTTAGAGGTGTTATTAGTTCACACAACTCTTCAAATTCCTTGGCCGACATTCTTCACACCTTTCTGTATGTTTCTGGATCCTCGTCTTTAAGTTCTAAAAGCATTGAAGATACTCCCAATTCTTCTCTTCGTTGTAGCAATGGCCAACCTCCTCTCACTCAATGGCTCACCACCTCTCCTTCCGTTTTAGCATATCCAAACAAAGCTCACTCACTCCAATTCTTACTAACCACTTACGGAATTTTCTTTCCACCCACAGACGACATATTCCTGCGAACTAGCCACTGGTACTGGCAGCTAGTGCCAGCCAAGCATGACCATAAAACCAGCCGCTGCTTGCTGTTGCTACCACCAGCTTACACTAAGTAGCAGCTGTTAAACAGCCTACTGTGACCAGGGCTTTACTATTTAAAACCACAGTTCCTTGTCAGATATGGAAATGCAGCAAAATAACCTTTTCCGCGTGGACTTACACAGTGAGCGCCCGACATTTTCCATTCACTTATCATCCCATTTCGGGAAAACTACGATAGCTATCATTACGAAACTTTAAGAAATTAAAAATTCAAACATTATTCTTTATTTCATTTGCAGCATATACTTATGTAAGACTGATATCGAAAACAATTACAGCATGCTCACTTTTTCATGTTCAATCCCATAAAATTTAAGACAATGCAAAACAAATATTCAAATATAAACGTTGAAATGTATAAATAAATTATCTTTAGACATTATCGTAGAGTAGAATAATAGAGGAAGTCAGACAAAAAATTCATTAAATTCTGAGCGATAAAACTTGAGATGCAACGTGATATAAAATTGGTAATCACCGTTCGTGGGACAGGATTTAAGCATTGCATCAAAAATCTGTCCGTACAGAGGGGTGGAAATCCGGAAAAGCATACCGTATCTGAAATTAGCATTAACCGATAATAATGGATCAACGACATAAAAATTAAGATGATATAATATCAAATAATTTAAATGTGGCTTTATTGAGCCGCCTGTAAACAATACATTACCAATTTTCCAGATTTTCCAGAAATTTTTATCAAACGAAGGTATGAAGCCTTCCAGACTACAAGAACATTGGACTAAAATTCTTTGTGATAAAACATAAGGATTTATCTTATTTTCGAACACTAAAAGGAAAAATTATCAAGCAACTGACATTGGCAAAACTCTTATCAACTGCAACCACACAAGATGGTGATGACTTGCTTGATTCTCACAATATATCGTTAATGATTGCCAAACCGGGAAAACTCCATACTATTGGTAAAGAAGAAATTATACCAGCTATAAGTGAAGTAATACGTACTGTGCTACACAAGCTAGCATCTGATAATATCAAGAAAATTTAGTTGAGCAATAATATAGTGCAAAGAAAAATTATTGAAATGGCTAAAGATGTCGAAGATTCATAGTCTGGCGATTTAATAACATCTTAGTTTTCTATTCAACTCGATGAGTGAACTTTGTTAGGAAATGAAGCTTTACATTTAGCATACGCACGGGTCACAAAGAAAGAACAAACTTACCATGAATTATTATTTGCTAAATATTTGCAAACTGATACTAAAGGAGAATCAATATTTCAAGCAATGGATGGTTTAAAGAAAAAGAAAAACCTCTGAGTCTTATCAGTAGCCACAGATGGTACTCCAGCAATGGCAGGGCACAACAGGGGTTTTCATGCATATTTAACCCTTTAGCTGCCGAAGGCGGATATATCCGCTCTGTCTTGTACTACCCTTAGCTGCCGAAAGCGGATTTACCCCACGCTCTGAAAAAAACTTTCTGCGCATTTCTTATCCTTCTCTCATGCTTTTGGAGGGCATCTGTGAACACAGATGTGCATTTTAGCTTCCTCTGGTCAATAAATCCCATTACGAGTATGGAGCCGTTCTCTTGAGTCGGCTAGGCGTCTACAGAGCAATAAGGCTTTGGAGACAACCCCTTAGCCCCTTGACCGATCTGAATTTTTACGATCTATTTACAATGGAAAAAGTAGGGGCCTTTTTGCCATATATACTTCAGTCACACGTGTGAATTTTCTTAGAATTATTTTGAGAGAAAATATTAGTTTCCGTCTGTTAGCGAGAGGGAAGTGGTAGTTATCCTTGGAGTTATAATTTTCGTCTTGCATCGATAGAAGATACAAACTTAGTCACTGGATATCCTCACTCTTTATCAGGTTAGTCATTTATAAATCCTTCACATATCATGTATTATGATTTAAATCAAGTAAATTTAATTTATATAGTTTTCCGTACCATCTGCACAATTTTTTGTTGAAGATGTATACTACCTTTCAATACTTGATATTCATATTTTTTACTTTAAGAGATAGATAGCTTTTATTGCTCCTTTCTAAAATGTTTAAAAACTTCCTGGTGTTCCACTTGTTACAGTCATTGGAGGTATTTTTCTCTGTGTCGTAATTTTACCTCATTTTCACACTTACACTTGCAGTCAAGAATTTCCTGTAATAAACAGGTTATAATTCGTTTTTCTTATTTATCGGTAGCATATACGTAGATATTTCCATAAATAATCTCAATAATTCTTTTCGTTTTCCCGATTTTTTTTCTATTGATCCCTTACGGGCTACATATTTTTTTTCCGCTAACTTTTTATCGTTCAGTTTCGGATGCCCTTTGATTCTCAACAATCGTATGATATCATTCATTTTCTACCTTACTAATGTTAATGGTGATACTGTTAAATATAAAATTTATCGGTTAGTTAGGTTTTTTATATATTTTTATATCAATTTATTAAGTTACAGCTAATTATAATAATACGTCATTTTATGTTTACAATGGCTTTAATGTCAGGAATTGAGAAAAGGTATCTGAAACGAAAACGGGATTCCGATCTTTCAGCAGATGAAATTGAAAAAATAACTTTAGTGTCAGACTCGGAGCACGAAGATGATCAATTTTCAGATGAAGTGAAAAGTACTACCAACGAAGATCTAGAAGCAATTAACGAGGGTCCATCAACATCTTCATCCAGAGGTCCTCACTGGAAAAGGCTTGATTAGAAAAGAAAACGTTTAGTAGTGCTGCATTCCATACCCGAGTCTACCGGGAACGCTGAAGTATTCGGATTAGAACATCTAACTCCAAATCAATGCTTCCAAATTTTTTTCCAAATGATTATTTGATTACGTTCCGAAATCAACTAATAATTATGCAGCTACATTCTCTGATAAGGCAAGTCCATTACCATCTAGGTCAAGGTTGATTCAGTGGAAAGATGTAACGCCTTTAGAAATTTGTTGCTACAGAAATCGGGATGGGATTAGTGCACAAACCTTCAATTGACAGCTATTTTTAGGACTCCTGGCTGACACCTGGATTTGGATCTATCTTTTTTTAGAAATAGGTATCAATTGATACGCTCATTCTTGCATATTGTTGATAATGGGAGCGAAACAGGGGAAGACAGGCTTTACAAAGTTAGGCAAATAATTGATGCTGTGAAACATTTTTATTGTGCAGTTTGCAAGGACAAAGATCATTTTTAAACAATATATGCCATCCAAGCCCTCTGCAAAATGGGGAATCAAAGTCTGGTCATTATGCGATTCCCAAACTGGTTTTCTACTTAAGTTCGATAATTATACAGGTAAAAATACCTCTAATATCAAGGAGAGAGGATTAGGGACTAAAGTTTTGCAGTCATTGTTGAGGTGTTCTGAGATGAAAGGCCATGTCGATTATATAGACAATTTTTATTTGAGTGAGCAACTGTATGACATATTGAAGGAAAGAAAAATAGGAGCTACTGGAACAGTCAGAATAAATAGGAGAGGATTACTTGAAAAAATGAAAACGGTAAAATTAAAGCGGGGTGAAGAACCAATATTTTGGTTGAATTCGGAAAAAAACATGCTCGCGTGTACATGGCAAGATTTCGGTTGAGTCAATATGATTTCGACCACAGGGTATGACGGAACAGAATCTGTGGATATAAATTCAAGGAAGGGGAGAGGAAGCCTGTAATTCAAATGCGTTATAATAAAGGTATGGGAGGAGTAGATAGGTTTGATCAGTTCTGCTCCACATACCCTTACAACAGAAGATCAAAATAGTGGTACCAGACACTTTGGCGTTTTGTCATAGAGGCAGCACTAGTAAATGGTTGGATTGCATACAATTTGCAAAATAAAAACAATAAATTAACGCAAAGGAAATTCAGAGTATGTGTGATAGATGGTCTCTTTGAAGGGTACAGGAGGGAGAGTAGGAACAAATGCAGTCCAAAAATACTTCCAAGGCTAACTGAGCGCCATTTTCCCAAAAAATTTGAGGATAAAAAACATCAACCTAATTGTACTCTTTGCAGCATATTACCATCCCAATGCTCAGAAAAAGGAAAAGGGAAATGTAAAAGAAAACAAGCTATGTAGTATTGCGATTTATGTCTCGGAATGCACTTAGTGTTATTCATTGTTTTGAGGCGTATTACATTATGATAAATTGTAAAAAAATTACATTTGTTACTAGATTTTTAAAAATATTTAGTTACATTAAGAGATTTAAATGTAAATTTAATTCTCTTAATAATTTAATACATGTTTGTACAGAACTAGTTCTCAAAAATCATTTTTATATAGTGTTGTAATGGATAATGTATATATTCAATGTTCGAGTCAATATAACAGGCACAATTTATTTGTTATAAAATTGAAATTATATGTAAGAGAGATAAATAACTAAAAAATTGTTGCAAATTAATGGTAATATTTAATTTCTGTACAAAAAGAAAATTTAAAAAAAATATAGAACAGCTAAAAATACATTGTTAATTTAAATATATATTATTTATGCAACTGTTAAAATATAACAATTTTATGTATGATGGTTAATTATTTATGAAGATATATTGCGATTGTATCATTATGCATCCTAAGAAAGTTTAAAGATGTAAATTATGTTTAATATCTACAATTAATTTTTACGAATTTAAATGTTATAAATTATTTTTCTAAGGTCAAATAAACAAAAGTTTGAATTATTTCACTATTATTAGATGCAAAATCATTGCATATATAACAGAAAAAAAGCTCAACTACCAGTTAAGAAATTGACTTTTTTCGGGATATTTAGCATTTTTCATGGAATAGCATGAAAATTAGCCTGGCAGCCAAAGGGTTAAAAAAAGGAGGTACCGAATGCATTCACAGTATGCTGTATAATCCATCGTCAACAACTATTTGCCAAAAATTTAATTGCATGCCTACATAATTCATTATAATCTGCAATTAAAGCTATCAACGCAATCAGAAGCAAATCATTGATTGACAGATTATTTAAACAGCTTTGTATTGAAAACGATGAAGAATTTAATCGTTTGCTGCTTCATACAGAAGTTTGTTGGTTGTCAAAGGGTACCTATTAGATAGGTTTTATAAGCAGTTTAACTCGGTGCTGGAGTTCTTGATAGATAAACATGATGCTTTATGATCCAATTTAATTCAATCCAAAAGTGACATCGCTAACTTGACCAACTTGTTTCAAAAATTTAATGAAAGTAATCTTCAGCTTCAAGGTGTTGACAGAATTTAATAAAAACAAAATCTGCTATTTCTGCATTTGTGACTAAACTTCTTCTGTACAAAAGAAAGTTTGGATGAGGGGAACTCAGCCAGTTCCCAAATTTATCAGGTGCAGAAAAAGAAATGATGACATATTGTGAGCACTTGGATGCTCTCTATTAAGATTGTAATCAACGATTTGATGATGTTTTGAAATTGAACATACCTGATTGGATTTTGGAACCTTTTTCAAGTGCAAACACAGAAGAATCTCCACAGTTACAAGAAGAACTGATGAAAGTAACCACAAATATTGAGTTAAAATTTAAATTTAAGAGCGGCTACCAACAATTTTAGCTGCAAAAGGAGATCCCTACGGCATATCCTGGAATATGGGCTGTAATTAAAAGTTCTTAATTGCATTTCCTTTACCATATTTAGTGGAACGCGGATTTTGTGTGGTAACCAATTTATTATCAAATAAAGAAACAGATTACAAATAGTCAATCACGGTGATTTAAGATTACTGCTGACGATAATTGAGCCAAGTATTACCAAATTGGTAGCAGCATACCAGATTCATCCTTCTCATTAAGATGATTAAGAATGTTTTCAGGTTTTTTGAAAATAACTTTCTATTCAGAGTTCAAAACATAGTATCAGAATTTCAAATTTCAATGTTTCTAATTTACACATTTCTTAAATATATTTTACAAAAAATGTAGAAAATTTAATACACATATATTTTTGTTTAATTACTATTAAAATAAAACAATTAATTCCAGGGGGGTCAATGAGAAATATTTTTTCTGGAAAGGGGGCGAGAGGCCAAATAAGTTTGGGAACCACTGATATATATAAATCAATACATGAATAGATATTTTTATGAGAATAAATAGAAATTATACTCATTCTGTACTGCATTCCCTCCTTTGAACCTCTATCTTTCCTAATTTATTCTACTCTCCAAATATTGTCTTCAGCATATTCCTATCTTTCATCATGGAGAATATGTCTACTCTTGTTTTTGAAGAATAAATCAAAAGACTCAGTTATTTAAACATTATGTTAAACCAGAAATACTATTTCATTGAAAACTTGGCACGATATATCAATCTCTGCATGAATAGATATAGTTACATTATTAAATTCAAATAACACTCATTCTGTTTTGCATTACATCCTTTGACCCTCTATCTCACCTAATTTACTCTCCTCTCCTAGTATTGTCTACACCATAATCTTATCTTCCATCATGGAGAAAATGTCTACTCTTGTTTCTTAAGAATAAACTATACGACTCAATTAGTTAAACATTATCTTGAAAAAAGAAATACTTCTTCATTAAAAAATTGTCACAATATATATATCTATGCATAATTAGATATAAATATAATAATAAATTCAAATTATACTCATTCTGCTTTGCATTCCATCCTTTAACCATCTATTTCTATTAATTTTCTCTACTCTCCTAGTATTGTCTTCAGCATAATCTTTTCTTCCATCATGGAGAATGTGTCTATTCTTGTTTCTATAGAATAAACAAAAAAGTCAGTTAGTTAAACATTAACTTGAATAAGAAATACTATGTCATTGAAAAATAGCCACGATACATATTAATCTATGCATAAATAGATGTATTTATAAGAATATTCAAGTTATACATATTCTGTTTTGCATTCCCTACTGTGACCCTCTATCTTTACTAATTTATTCTACTCTCCAAGTATTGTCTTCAGCATATTCTTATCTTTCATAATATCGAATACGTCAACTGTTGCTTCTGAAGAATTAATCAAATGACTCTTAGATTTAGACATTATCTTAAAACATAATTACTATTCCATTGAAAAATTGGCAGGATATATCAATCTATGAATGAATAGATATAGTATTAAGAGAAAATTCAAATTATACTCATTCTGTTTTGCATTCCCTCCTTTGAACCTCCATCTCTCCTAATTTCCTATTCTCTCCTAGTATTGTCTTCTTCATACTTTTTTCTTTCATCCTGGAGAATATGTCTATTCTTGTTACTGAAGAATAAATCAAAAGACTCAGTTATTTAAACATTATCTCTAAACTGAAATACTATTTCATTGAAAAATTGGCACAATATATCAGTTTATGCATGCATAGATATAGCTATATTATCAAATTCAAATTATACTCATTCTGTTTTGCCTTCCCTCCATTGACCCTCTATCTCTCCTAATTTACTCCTCCCCTAGTATTGTCTTCTTCATACTCTTATCTTCCATCATGGAGAATATGTCTATTCTTCTTACTGAAGAATAAATAAAAAAACTCAGTTAGTTAAACATTGTCTTGAATACAGGAATACTATTTAATTGAAAAATTCCCACTATATATATCAATCTATGCATGAATAGATATATTTATAAGAATAAATTAAAATTATACTCATTCTGTTTTGCATTACCTCTTTTAACCCGTTATCTCTCCTTATTTATTCTACTCCCCTAATATTGTCTTCAGCATATTCTTATGTTTCATCATGGAGAGTATGTCAACTGTTGTTTCTGAAGAATAAATCAAAAGTCTCAGACATTTAGACATTATCTTAAAACAGCAATACTATTTCATTGAAAAATTGGCAGGATATATCAATCTATGAATGAATAGATATAGTTATAAGAATAAATTCAAATTATACTTATTCTGTTTTGCATTCCATAGTTTAATCCACTAGCTCTCCTAATTGACACTGCTCCCAACTATTTTCATCAGCATATTCTTATCTATCATAATAGAGAAAATGTCTACTCTTGTTTCTGCAGAATAAATCAAACTACTCAGTTAGTTAAACATAATCTTCAAAAAAAGAAATACTACTTCATTAAAAAATTGGCACGATATATAAATAAAATTGCCACAATATATATCCATCTATGCATGAATAGATTTAGTTATATTATTAAATTTAAATTATACTCATTCTGTTTTGCATTCCCTCCTTTGACCCTTTATCTCTCCTACTTTACTATTCTCTCCTACTTTACTATTCTCTCCTAGTATTATCTTCTTCATACTCTTTTCTTCAATCATAGGGGAAATTCTATTCTTGTTACTGAAGAATTAACCAAAATACTCAGTTATTTAAACATTATCTCTAAACTAAAATACTATTTCATTGAAAAATTAGCACAATATATCAGTTTATGCATGTATAGATATAGCTATATCATTAAACTCAAATTATACTCAGTCTATTTTGCACTCCATCCTTTGATCCTCTATCTCACCTAATTTACGCTGCTCTCCTAGTATTTTCATCAGCAAATTCTTTTCTTTTTTCATGGAGAATATGTCTATTCTTGTTTCTGAAGAATATATCAAACACTTACTCTATTCTTGTTTCTTAAGAATAAGCAAAAAAGTCAGTTAGTTAAACCTTATCTTGAATACAGAAATAATATTTCATTGAAAAATAAGCACAGTATATTAATATGAATGAATGAAATAATTATACATGAAAAGATATAGATATATAGTTAAATTCAAATTATACTCATTCTGTTTTGCCTTCCCTCCGTTAACCATCAATCTCTCCTAATTTACTCCTCCCCTAATATTGTCTTCTTCATACTTTTATCTTCCATCATGGAGAATACGTCTATTCTTTTTACTGAAGAATAAATAAAAAAACTCAGTTAGTTAAACATTTTCTTGAATACAGGAATACTATTTAATTGAAAAATTCCGACGATATATATCAATCTATGCATGAAAAGATATATTTATTAGAATAAATTAAAATTATACTCATTCTGTTTTGCATTACCTCTTTTGACCCTTTATGTCCTAATTTATTCTGCTGCCCTAATATTGTCTTCAGCATAATCTTATCTTTCATCATGGAGAGTATGTCAACTGTTGTTTATGAAGAATAAATCAAATGACTCTGACATTTAGACATTATCTTAAAACAGCAATACTATTTCATTGAAAAATTGGCACAATATATCAATTTATGTATGTATTAATAAAGTTATATTATTAAATTCAACTTACACTCATTCTGTTTTGCATTCCATCCTTTGACCCTCTATCTCAATTAATTTACTCTGCACTCACATTTTTTTCATCAGCATATTCTTATCTTACATCATGGAGAATATGTCTACTCTTGTTTCTGAAGAAAAAATCAAACACTCAGTTAGTTAAAAATTATCTTGAAAAAAGAAATAATACTTCATTAAAAAGTTGGTACGATATAACTATCTATGCATGATTAGATATAATTATAAGAATATATTCCAATTATATTCATTCAATCTTGCATTCCATCCTTTGACCATCTATTTCTCCTAATATACTCTGCTCTCATTGTATTGTCTTCAGCATAATCCTATCTTACATCATGAAGAAGTTGTCTATCCTTGTTTCTGAAGAATAAATCGAAAAACACAGTTAGTTAAACATTATTTATCAAACATGATATATCAAAATATGCATGAATAGTTACGGTTATAAGAAAAAATTCAAATTATACTCATTCTGGTTTGCATTCCATCTTTTCACCCTCCATTTCTCCTAATTTACTCTGCTCTCCTAGTATATTCTTGGGCATAATCTTATCTTCCATCACGGAGAAAATGTCTATTCTAGTATCTAAAGAAAAAGCAAAAAACTCAAATACTAAAACATTATCTTGAAAATAGAAATACTATTTGATTGAAAAATTGCCATGATATATCAATCTATGCATGAATAGGTATAGTTATAAGAAAAAATTGAAATTATACTCATTCTGTTTTGCATTCCATCTTTTGACCCTCCATTTCTCCTAAGTAACTCTGCTCTTGTAGTTATGTCTTAATCATAATCTAATCTTCCAACATGGAGAAAATGTCTATTCTTGTATCTAAAGAAAAAGCAAAAACTCAAATCATTATACATTATCTTGAAACAGAAATACTATTTGATAGAAAGATTGCCATGATATATCAATCTATTCACGAATAAATAAAGTTATAAGAAAAAATTCAATTTATACTCATTCTGGTTTGCATTCAATCATTAGACCCTCTATTTCTCCTTATTCCCTCTGCTCTGCTAGTATTGTCTTCAGCATAATCTTAACTTCCATCAATGAGAAAAAGAAAAAGCAAAAAACTTAGCTAGTTAAACATTATCTTGAAAACAGAAACACTCTTTGGTTGAAAAATTGCCATGATATATCAAACTATGCATGAATAGTTATAGTTATAGGAAAAATTCAAATTATACTCATTCTGTTTTGCACTCCATCTATTGATCCTATATTTCTCCTAATTTACTCTGCTCTTGTAGTATCGTCTTCAGCAAAATCTTATCTTCCATCATGGAGAAATCTATATTTTCCTGTATCTAAAGAAAAAGCAAAACACTCAGTAAGTTTAACATTATCTTGAAAACAGAAATACTATTTGATTGAAAAATTGCTATGATATATCAATCTATGCATGAATAGATATGGTTATAAGAAATAATTCAAATTATACTCATTCTGGTTTGCATTCCATCTTTTGAGCGTCTATTTTTCCTAATAGACTCTGCTCTCCTAGTACTGTCTTCAGCATAATCTTATCTTCCAAGATGGAGAAAATGGTTATTTTTTTATCTAAAGAGAAAAGCAAAAAACTCAGTTAGTTAAACATTATCTTAAAAACCGAAAATCTATTTGATTGAAAAATTGCCATGATATATCAATATATGCATGAATAGTTACGGATATAAGAAAAAATTCAAATTATACTCATTCTGGTTTGCATTCCATCTTTTGACCCTCCATTTCCTCTAATTTACTCTGCTCTCCTAATATATTCTTGGGCATAATCCTATATTCCATCATTGAGAAAACGTCTATTCTTCTATCTAAGAAAAAAAAACTCACTTAGTAAAACATTATCTTGAAAACACAAATACTGTTTGATTAAAAAATTGCCATGATACATCAATCTATGCATGAATAGTTATAGTTGTAAGAAAAAATTCAAAATGTACTCATTCTGGTTTGAATTTTATCTTTGGACCCTCTATTTCTACTAATTTACTTTGCTCTCTTAGTATTTTCTTCATCATATTCTTAATTTCCATCATGGAGAAAATGTCTATTCTTGTATCTAAAGAAAAAGTAAATAACTCAGTTAGTTATACATAATCTTGAAAACAGAAATACTATTTGATTGAAAAATTGCCATGATATATTAATTTATGCATGAATAGTTTTAGATATAAGAAAAAATTATATTTTACTCATTCTGTTTTGCATTCCATTTTTTGATCCTCTATTTCTCATAATTTACTCTGCTCTCGTAGTATTGTAATCAGCATAATGAAATCTTCCATTACGGAAAAGATGTCTCTTCCTTTATCTATAGAAATAGCAAAAATTCAGTTAGTTAAACATTATCTTGAAAACAGAAATACTATTTGATTGAAAAATTGCCATGATATATCAATATATGCATGAATAGTTACGGTTATAAGAAAAAATTCAAATTATACTCATTCTGGTTTGCATTCCATCTTTTGACCCTCCATTTCCTCTAATTTACTCTGCTCTCCTAATATATTCTTGGGCATAATCCTATATTCCATCATTGTGAAAACGTCTATTCTTCTATCTAAGAAAAAAAAACTCACTTAGTAAAACATTATCTTGAAAACACAAATACTGTTTGATTAAAAAATTGCCATGATACATCAATCTATGCATGAATAGTTATAGTTGTAAGAAAAAATTCAAAATGTACTCATTCTGGTTTGAATTTTATCTTTGGACCCTCTATTTCTACTAATTTACTTTGCTCTCTTAGTATTTTCTTCATCATATTCTTAATTTCCATCATGGAGAAAATGTCTATTCTTGTATCTAAAGAAAAAGTAAATAACTCAGTTAGTTATACATAATCTTGAAAACTGAAATACTATTTGATTGAAAAATTGCCATGATATATTAATTTATGCATGAATAGTTTTAGATATAAGAAAAAATTTAAATTTTACTCATTCTGTTTTACATTCAATCTTTCGACCCTCTTTCTCATAATTTACTTTGATCTCGTAGAATTGTCGTTAGAATAATCTTATCTTACACCACGTAGAAAATGTCTATACTTGTATCTAAGAAAATCAAAAAACTCAGTTAGTAAAACATTTTCTTGAGAACAGAAATACTATTTGATTAAAAATATTCATGATATATCAATCTTTGCATGAATACTTATAGTTATAAGAAAAAATTCAAATTATACTCATTTTGTTTTGCATTCCATCTTTTTACCCTCTTTTTCTCCTTATTTACTCTGCTCTCCTAGTACTGTCTTCATCATTATCTTAACTACCATCATGGAGAAAATGTCTATTCTCGTATCTAAAGAAAAAGCAAAAAACTCAAATCGTAAAACATTAACTTGGAAACTGAAATACTATTTGCTTGAAAAATAGCCATGATTTAACAATATATGCATGAATAGTTATGGATATAAGAAAAAATTAAACGTATACTTATTCTGGTTTGCATTCCATCTTTTGACACTCTCTTTCTCCTAATTTACCCTGCTCTCCTAGTATTTTCTTTGGCAAAATCTTATATTCCATCATAGAGAAAACGTCTATTCTTTTATCTAAGAAAAAGCAAAAAAATCACTTATCAAAACATTATGTTGAAAACATAAATACTATTTGATTGAATAATTGCAATGATACATCAATCTATGCATGAAAAGATATTGTTATAAGAAAAAAATCAAATTATACTCTATCTATTTTGAATACCATCTTATGACCCTCTATTTCTCCTTATTCACTCTGTTCTGCTAGTATTGACTTCAGCATAATCTTAACTTCCAGCATGGAGAAAATGTCTATTCTTGCATCTAAGAAAAAAGCAAAAAACTCAGTTACCTTAATATTACATTGAAAACAAGAATACTACTTGATTGAAAAATTGCCATGATATATCAATCTATGCAAGAATAGTTATAGTTATATGAAAAAATTGAAATTATACTCATTCAAATTTGCATTTCATCTTTGACCCTCTATTTCTCCAAAGTTACTTTGCTCTTGTAGTATTATCTTCAGCAAAATCTTTTCTTCCATCATGGAGAAAATGTCTATTGTTGTATATCTAAAGAAAAAGCAAGAACTCAGTGAGTGAAACATTATCTTAAAAATAGAATTAAAATTTGATTGAAAAATTGCCATGATATATCAATCTATGCATAAAATAGTTATAGCTATAAGAAAAAATTCAAATTATACTCATTCTGTTTTGCATTCCATCTTTTGACCTTCTATTTCTAATAATTTACTCTGCTCTCGTAGTATTGTCATCAGCATAATGAAATCTTCCATTATGGAGAAGATGTCTCTTCCTTTATCTATAGAAATAGCAAAAATTCAGTTAGTTAAACATTATCTCGAAAACAGAAATATTATTTGATTGCAAAATGCCATAATATATCTATCAATGCATGAATAGTTAAAGTTATAAGAAAAAATTCAAATTAAGTTCATTCTGTTTTCCTTATATCTTTTGACCCTCTATTTCTGATAATTTACTCTGCTCTCCTAGTTTTGTCTTCAGCATAATCTTATCTTCTATCATTGAGAAAATGTCTATTTTTGTATCTAAAGAAAAAGCAAAAACTCAATTCTTAATACATTAACTTGAAAACAGAAATACTATTTGATTGAAAAATTGCCGTGATATATCAATCTATGCATGAGTAGTTATAGTGATAAGAAAAAATTCAAATTATACTCATTCTGTTTTGCATTCCATCTTTTGACCCTCCATTTCTCCTAAGTAACTCTGCTCTTGTAGTTATGTCTTAATCATAATCTAATCTTCCAACATGGAGAAAATGTCTATTCTTGTATCTAAAAAAAAGCAAAAACTCAATTCATTATACATTATCTTGAAACAGAAATACTATTTGATAGAAAGATTGTCATGATATATCAATCTATTCACGAATAAATAAAGTAATAAGAAAAAATTCAATTTATACTCATTCTGGTTTGCATTCAATCATTGGACCCTCTATTCCTCCTTATTCCCTCTGCTCTGCTAGTATTGTCTTTAGCATAATCTTAACTTCCATCAATGAGAAAAAAAAAAGCAAAAAACTTAGCTAGTTAAACATTATCTTGAAAACAGAAACACTCTTTGATTGAAAAATTGCCATGATATATCAAACTATGCATGAATAGTTATAGTTATAGGAAAAATTCAAATTATACTCATTCTGTTTTGCACTCCATCTATTGATCCTATATTTCTCCTAATTTACTCTGCTCTTGTAGTATCGTCTTCAGCAAAATCTTATCTTCCATCATGGAGAAATCTATATTTTCCTGTATCTAAAGAAAAAGCAAAACACTCAGTAAGTTTAACATTATCTTGAAAACAGAAATACTATTTGATTGAAAAATTGCTATGATATATCAATCTATGCATGAATAGATATGGTTATAAGAAATAATTCAAATTATACTCATTCTGGTTTGCATTCCATCTTTTGAGTGTCTATTTTTCCTAATAGACTCTGCTCTCCTAGTACTGTCTTCAGCATAATCTTATCTTCCAAGATGGAGAAAATGGTTATTTTTTTATCTAAAGAGAAAAGCAAAAAACTCAGTTAGTTAAACATTATCTTAAAAACCGAAAATCTATTTGATTGAAAAAAATCCATGATATATCAATATATGCATGAATAGTTACGGTTATAAGAAAAAATTCAAATTATACTCATTCTGGTTTGCATTCCATCTTTTGACCCTCCATTTCCTCTAATTTACTCTGCTCTCCTAATATATTCTTGGGCATAATCCTATATTCCATCATTGAGAAAACGTCTATTCTTCTATCTAAGAAAAAAAAACTCACTTAGTAAAACATTATCTTGAAAACACAAATACTGTTTGATTAAAAAATTGCCATGATACATCAATCTATGCATGAATAGTTATAGTTGTAAGAAAAAATTCAAAATGTACTCATTCTGGTTTGAATTTTATCTTTGGACCCTCTATTTCTACTAATTTACTTTGCTCTCTTAGTATTTTCTTCATCATATTCTTAATTTCCATCATGGAGAAAATGTCTATTCTTGTATCTAAAGAAAAAGTAAATAACTCAGTTAGTTATACATAATCTTGAAAACAGAAATACTATTTGATTGAAAAATTGCCATGATATATTAATTTATGCATGAATAGTTTTAGATATAAGAAAAAATTATATTTTACTCATACTGTTTTGCATTCCATTTTTTGATCCTCTATTTCTCATAATTAACTTTGATCTCGTAGAATTGTCGTTAGCATAATCTTACCTTTAATCATGTTGAAAATGTCTATACTTGTATCTAAAAAAAGCAAAAAAACTCAGTAGTTAAACATTATCTTGAAAACAGAAATACTATTTGATTAATAAATTTTCATGATATATTAATCTATGCATGAATACTTATAGATATAAGAAAAAATTTAAATTTTACTCATTCTGTTTTACATTCAATCTTTCGACCCTCTTTCTCATAATTTACTTTGATCTCGTAGAATTGTCGTTAGAATAATCTTATCTTACACCACGTAGAAAATGTCTATACTTGTATCTAAGAAAATCAAAAAACTCAGTTAGTAAAACATTTTCTTGAGAACAGAAATACTATTTGATTAAAAATATTCATGATATATCAATCTTTGCATGAATACTTATAGTTATAAGAAAAAATTCAAATTATACTCATTTTGTTTTGCATTCCATCTTTTTACCCTCTTTTTCTCCTTATTTACTCTGCTCTCCTAGTACTGTCTTCATCATTATCTTAACTACCATCATGGAGAAAATGTCTATTCTCGTATCTAAAGAAAAAGCAAAAAACTCAAATCGTAAAACATTAACTTGGAAACTGAAATACTATTTGCTTGAAAAATAGCCATGATTTAACAATATATGCATGAATAGTTATGGATATAAGAAAAAATTAAACGTATACTTATTCTGGTTTGCATTCCATCTTTTGACACTCTCTTTCTCCTAATTTACCCTGCTCTCCTAGTATTTTCTTTGGCAAAATCTTATATTCCATCATAGAGAAAACGTCTATTCTTTTATCTAAGAAAAAGCAAAAAAATCACTTATCAAAACATTATGTTGAAAACATAAATACTATTTGATTGAATAATTGCAATGATACATCAATCTATGCATGAAAAGATATTGTTATAAGAAAAAAATCAAATTATACTCTATCTATTTTGAATACCATCTTATGACCCTCTATTTCTCCTTATTCACTCTGTTCTGCTAGTATTGACTTCAGCATAATCTTAACTTCCAGCATGGAGAAAATGTCTATTCTTGCATCTAAGAAAAAAGCAAAAAACTCAGTTACCTTAATATTACATTGAAAACAAGAATACTACTTGATTGAAAAATTGCCATGATATATCAATCTATGCAAGAATAGTTATAGTTATATGAAAAAATTGAAATTATACTCATTCAAATTTGCATTTCATCTTTGACCCTCTATTTCTCCAAAGTTACTTTGCTCTTGTAGTATTATCTTCAGCAAAATCTTTTCTTCCATCATGGAGAAAATGTCTATTGTTGTATATCTAAAGAAAAAGCAAGAACTCAGTGAGTGAAACATTATCTTAAAAATAGAATTAAAATTTGATTGAAAAATTGCCATGATATATCAATCTATGCATAAAATAGTTATAGCTATAAGAAAAAATTCAAATTATACTCATTCTGTTTTGCATTCCATCTTTTGACCTTCTATTTCTAATAATTTACTCTGCTCTCGTAGTATTGTCATCAGCATAATGAAATCTTCCATTATGGAGAAGATGTCTCTTCCTTTATCTATAGAAATAGCAAAAATTCAGTTAGTTAAACATTATCTCGAAAACAGAAATATTATTTGATTGCAAAATGCCATAATATATCTATCAATGCATGAATAGTTAAAGTTATAAGAAAAAATTCAAATTAAGTTCATTCTGTTTTCCTTATATCTTTTGACCCTCTATTTCTGATAATTTACTCTGCTCTCCTAGTTTTGTCTTCAGCATAATCTTATCTTCTATCATTGAGAAAATGTCTATTTTTGTATCTAAAGAAAAAGCAAAAACTCAATTCTTAATACATTAACTTGAAAACAGAAATACTATTTGATTGAAAAATTGCCGTGATATATCAATCTATGCATGAGTAGTTATAGTGATAAGAAAAAATTCAAATTATACTCATTCTGTTTTGCATTCCATCTTTTGACCCTCCATTTCTCCTAAGTAACTCTGCTCTTGTAGTTATGTCTTAATCATAATCTAATCTTCCAACATGGAGAAAATGTCTATTCTTGTATCTAAAAAAAAGCAAAAACTCAATTCATTATACATTATCTTGAAACAGAAATACTATTTGATAGAAAGATTGTCATGATATATCAATCTATTCACGAATAAATAAAGTAATAAGAAAAAATTCAATTTATACTCATTCTGGTTTGCATTCAATCATTGGACCCTCTATTCCTCCTTATTCCCTCTGCTCTGCTAGTATTGTCTTTAGCATAATCTTAACTTCCATCAATGAGAAAAAAAAAAGCAAAAAACTTAGCTAGTTAAACATTATCTTGAAAACAGAAACACTCTTTGATTGAAAAATTGCCATGATATATCAAACTATGCATGAATAGTTATAGTTATAGGAAAAATTCAAATTATACTCATTCTGTTTTGCACTCCATCTATTGATCCTATATTTCTCCTAATTTACTCTGCTCTTGTAGTATCGTCTTCAGCAAAATCTTATCTTCCATCATGGAGAAATCTATATTTTCCTGTATCTAAAGAAAAAGCAAAACACTCAGTAAGTTTAACATTATCTTGAAAACAGAAATACTATTTGATTGAAAAATTGCTATGATATATCAATCTATGCATGAATAGATATGGTTATAAGAAATAATTCAAATTATACTCATTCTGGTTTGCATTCCATCTTTTGAGTGTCTATTTTTCCTAATAGACTCTGCTCTCCTAGTACTGTCTTCAGCATAATCTTATCTTCCAAGATGGAGAAAATGGTTATTTTTTTATCTAAAGAGAAAAGCAAAAAACTCAGTTAGTTAAACATTATCTTAAAAACCGAAAATCTATTTGATTGAAAAAAATCCATGATATATCAATATATGCATGAATAGTTACGGTTATAAGAAAAAATTCAAATTATACTCATTCTGGTTTGCATTCCATCTTTTGACCCTCCATTTCCTCTAATTTACTCTGCTCTCCTAATATATTCTTGGGCATAATCCTATATTCCATCATTGAGAAAACGTCTATTCTTCTATCTAAGAAAAAAAAACTCACTTAGTAAAACATTATCTTGAAAACACAAATACTGTTTGATTAAAAAATTGCCATGATACATCAATCTATGCATGAATAGTTATAGTTGTAAGAAAAAATTCAAAATGTACTCATTCTGGTTTGAATTTTATCTTTGGACCCTCTATTTCTACTAATTTACTTTGCTCTCTTAGTATTTTCTTCATCATATTCTTAATTTCCATCATGGAGAAAATGTCTATTCTTGTATCTAAAGAAAAAGTAAATAACTCAGTTAGTTATACATAATCTTGAAAACAGAAATACTATTTGATTGAAAAATTGCCATGATATATTAATTTATGCATGAATAGTTTTAGATATAAGAAAAAATTATATTTTACTCATACTGTTTTGCATTCCATTTTTTGATCCTCTATTTCTCATAATTAACTTTGATCTCGTAGAATTGTCGTTAGCATAATCTTACCTTTAATCATGTTGAAAATGTCTATACTTGTATCTAAAAAAAGCAAAAAAACTCAGTAGTTAAACATTATCTTGAAAACAGAAATACTATTTGATTAATAAATTTTCATGATATATTAATCTATGCATGAATACTTATAGATATAAGAAAAAATTTAAATTTTACTCATTCTGTTTTACATTCAATCTTTCGACCCTCTTTCTCATAATTTACTTTGATCTCGTAGAATTGTCGTTAGAATAATCTTATCTTACACCATGTAGAAAATGTCTATACTTGTATCTAAGAAAATCAAAAAACTCAGTTAGTAAAACATTTTCTTGAAAACAGAAATAGTATTTCATTAAAAATATTCATGATATATCAATCTTTGCATGAATACTTATAGTTATAAGAAAAAATTCAAATTATACTCATTTTGTTTTGCATTCCATCTTTTTACCCTCTTTTTCTCCTTATTTACTCTGCTCTCCTAGTACTGTCTTCATCATTATCTTAACTACCATCATGGAGAAAATGTCTATTCTTGTATCTAAAGAAAAAGCAAAAAACTCAATTCTTAATACATTAACTTGAAAACAGAAATACTATTTGATTGAAAAATTGCCGTGATATATCAATCTATGCATGAGTAGTTATAGTGGTAAGAAAAAATTCAAATTATACTCATTCTGTTTTGCATTCCATCTTTTGACCCTCCATTTCTCCTAAGTAACTCTGCTCTTGTAGTTATGTCTTAATCATAATCTAATCTTCCAACATGGAGAAAATGTCTATTCTTGTATCTAAAGAAAAAGCAAAAACTCAATTCATTATACATTATCTTGACACAGAAATACTATTTGATAGAAAGATTGCCATGATATATCAATCTATTCACGAATAAATAAAGTATTAAGAAAAAATTCAATTTATACTCATTCTGGTTTGCATTCAATCATTGGACCCTCTATTTCTCCTTATTCCCTCTGCTCTGCTAGTATTGTCTTCAGCATAATCTTAACTTCCATCAATGAGAAAAAGAAAAAGCAAAAAACTTAGCTAGTTAAACATTATCTTGAAAACAGAAACACTCTTTGATTGAAAAATTGCCATGATATATCAAACTATGCATGAATAGCTATAGTTATAGGAAAAATTCAAATTATACTCATTCTGTTTTGCACTCCATCTATTGATCCTATATTTCTCCTAATTTACTCTGCTCTTGTAGTATCGTCTTCAGCAAAATCTTATCTTCCATCATGGAGAAATCTATATTTTCCTGTATCTAAAGAAAAAGCAAAACACTCAGTAAGTTTAACATTATCTTGAAAACAGAAATACTATTTGATTGAAAAATTGCTATGATATATCAATCTATGCATGAATAGATATGGTTATAAGAAATAATTCAAATTATACTCATTCTGGTTTGCATTCCATCTTTTGAGCGTCTATTTTTCCTAATAGACTCTGCTCTCCTAGTACTGTCTTCAGCATAATCTTTTCTTCCATCATTCTGAAAATGTCTATTCTTGTATCTTAAGAAAAAGCAAAAAACTCAGTTACCTTAATATTACATTGAAAACAAGAATATTACTTGATTGAAAAATTGCCATGATATATCAATCTATGCAAGAATAGTTATAGTTATATGAAAAAATTGTAATTATACTCAATCTGGTTGGCATTCCATCTTTTGACCCTCTATTTCTCCTAATTTACTCTGCTCTCGTAGTATTGTCTTCAGCATAATCTTATCATCCAGCATGGATAAATTGTCTATTCTAGTATCTAAAGAAAAAGCAAAAAAATCAGTTAGTTAAACATTATATTGAAAAAAAATACTATTTGATTGAAAAATTGCCATGATATATCTATCTATGCATGAATAGTTATAATTATAAGAAAAAAATTCAAATTATACACTACCTGTTTTGCATTCCATCTTTTGACCCTCTATTTCTCCTAATTTACTCTGCTCTTGTAGTATTGTCTTCAGCATAATCTTATCTTCTATCATAGAGAATATGTCTATTCTTATATCTTAAGAAAAAGTAAAACACTCAGTTAGTTAAACATTATCTTGATAATAGAAATACTATTTGATTGTTAAATTGCCATGATGTATCAATCAATCAATACCATTGCTCAGCGGTCAAAGGGAAAGGACGTGTCTCCAGGTAGCTCGCAGCAGTAATGAAAGGATTGCAGAATGGCAGGGAAGTCAATGTCGCTACCAAAATGTTTTGTTTGTAATAAGGCCTTGAAGAACAGAGTGAATTGTGGGGACTGTAATAAATAATTCCATTGTAGTTGCAGTCTTTTTAAAGTAGAGAACTGTGTGGAGGACGATTGGCATTGATTTCAAGAAGAGGGAGAAGAAAACAACAGAGGAGAAGGACGCCTTGATCTTAAGGCTGCGGAAAGAATTTGAAGAGGAGAAGAAAAAGGTGATAAGTTTGAAGACGGAGAACGAGGATCTTAAAATCAAGCTAAGTACTATGAAAGTGTGCGAATCTCAAGTAAATACTCCAATCCCCAATTCTTATGGTAATGTTTTAATTTTAGGGGACTCTATGGTTTGAGATAGTGGGAACGATTTCAAGCGTAAGGGTGCAGTAGTTGAATGTTTGCCGGGTATAAGGGTTGAACAGTTAAGCAATAAAATTGAAAGAATGGAGGGAGAAAGAAATGAAAGGGTTGTCTTAATTCATGTGGGAACAAATAATATTAAAAGTGCCAAAACTTGTGATCATGTGGTTGGGGAAATTTGGGATTTATGTTAAGTTGCAACTAAAAAGTTTAATATGGCTAAAATTGTAGTGAGTGGGATAGTGAATAGGAGGGATGTGGCACCAGAGAAAATTGCTTATATTAACAGGGAAATAGAATGGGTGTGTAAAAGTCAGGGCTTGTGTTTTATAAATCCAAATGCCTGGGTAAATCAGAGGGACTTGGGAAGGGATGGATTGCATCTAAATCGAAGGGGCAATTATAAACTTAGTAATGGTTTTTTAGATACTGTAAGTACATGTTTGTTGCAGGGAAACTAATGAATGGTGACAAAACCGTTGGTGGTCGGATTTGGCGCCCCAATTCACAATACTGACGGAGGGTGTTTTCAAGCCACCAACACAGGAGACAGTGAGAAAATAAAGATTGGCAAGGAGAAATCCGAGAATAATTGTAGTATCCGTGTTTTTAACGAAGGCAGTGGCTTGAAAATTCTCCAGGTAAATTGCAGAAGGCTATATCATAAAAAGGAATTATTTTCTTCCGTAGTTGATGCTTCAAAACCGGACATTATCTTAGGTACCGAGACTTGGCTGCATTAGGATATTATTCAAACGAAGTTTTTCCATCGGGATTTGTTGTGTATAGAAGGGATAGAGGGTCACGAGATGGAGGTATATTTGCGTGCGTTTCTAATCTTCACAGTAAACTCGAGTGGGTTTGTAACGACTGCGAAATGTTGGGAGTTAAAATCATAAACCCCTTGTCCAAAAAAGTTCTCTTTGTCATAATAGCGTATAGAAAACCGAACGATGATTTCCATTTACTAAACATCCTAAATGACATCAGTGATAGTATGAGTAATCACCTCACAGTTATCGCAGGCGATCTCAACCTTCCAATCGTATATTGGGAAGGAAACGCAGAGGGAGGGGGCAAAGCGCAAGAGCTCGTAAATACCATTATTCGCGAGGGGGGTCTAACCCAGGTAGTCGAGGTTCCTACTAGAGCATCCAACACATTAGATGTACTTCTCTTGAAGCCATTGGACTCACAAATTAGCACAAAAACCATACCCGGAATAAGTGACCACGAGGCAGTAGAACTTGTTTTAAATTGGGATACGCCCACACGGACACCAGCGTCAAATAAGTTGGAAATCTTTCAATACGGTAAAGTGGATAATTTTACCTTCCACGAATATTTACGTCAAAACTATTCGGAATGGGCAAGCACAGGAAGTTCCATTGAAGAGATGTGGCAGAGTCTTATGGATATACTTTTCAGGGGTAGAAATTCCTATGTTCCTAAGAATCGTTTAAAAAATAACCCAGACCCCGAATATTACACTAGGAAAGTTAGATTGCTCAAAAGGAAAGTGAGGGCTGCACATAAAAGGAAAGATCGCGACTTACCATCCTTGGAAAAGTACAAAGAATTAGTTAAAGAACTGGCAAAGGAAAAGGTACGTGCGGAGGAGGAGTATGTCACAAATACTCTCGACTCAGGAAATCCTAACGAATTCTACAAGTACTTGCGCAGGCGTAAAGGAGACAGGAATCATGTAAAAACAATAAATTCCGCAGACGGAGAAAATCTAACGCAGGACGAGGACATAGCGGAGGAATTCAATTGCTGGTTCTCACAAGTCTTTAGTAAGGGCCCTCAGGGATCAGACGAGTCATTTCAAGAAATCAACGTTTCTGTTGGAGAAACTTTCCCAAATTATTTACAAATTTCAGATTCCACTATTTTACAGAAGGTTCGAAAACTAAAATATAGGAAATCCAAGGGTCCAGACAAAATCCCTAGTGATGCAATAAAATTGGGTAATGGCGCGATTGTTCCATATCTTAAAATGTTATTCATTGCATCTCTAAATAATAGATCAATCCCTGACAATTGGAGAAATGCGATTGTAATCCCTATACATAAAAGTGGTTCTAGAACATCTTTAGATAACTACAGACCGATTAGCCTAACGTCACAACTTTGTAAACTTATGGAGAAAATCATAGCAGACCACATTCGTGTATTCTGGAAAGAGAATGACTGGCTGTGCAAGAGGCAGCAAGGTTTAGATCGGGCTTCTCATGCGAAACACAACTCCTAGGCCTCGTTCAAGATATTGCAGAAACAATGGATCACAGAGACGAAATCGATGCAGTCGTTATCGACCTAACAAAGGCATTCGATAAGGTACCACATGACCAACTAATAGCAAAGATACATAAGTTAAATATTGACCATCGGGTTACAGATTGGATCAACTTTTTTTGGAAAATAAAAAACAGAAGGTTAAAATTGGAGATTGTTTCTCCAACGAGGCAGATGTCACTTCCGGTATTCCGCAAGGAAGCGTTCTCGGGCCACTGTTATTCCTGATTTATGTGAATGACCTCCCAACTAATATAAAATCCGAAATTAAATTATTTGCCGACAACTGCATACTTTACAGACAAATAACAAATGCATAAGACCGAGTTCTTCTACAAAATGACTTAAACCAACTAGCCGAGTGGACTAAATTAAATGGGATGGATATTAATGTTGGCAAATGTAAGCATATCAAGTTCTCCAGAAGGATGTCTCAAATATTACATAATTATTCCCTAAATGACAAAATCATTCAAGTCGTATCTGATTGCAAATATCTAGGTATCAAGTTAACCGAAAATCTAAATGGGGAGGGCACGTTGAGGATATTGTTGCGAAGGGTTATAGGAATCTTCATTTAGTAATGAGGAACCTAAAGCTGAGTGGGAAGGGTGTCAGGGAAAGAGCGTACAAATCTCTCGTCAGGCCGACCATAGAATATGCAACGAGCGTTTGGGATCCACACGAAACTGGCCTTATTAAGAAACTCGAAGGAGTGCAAAGAAAGGCAGCAAGGTACGTAGTCGGAAAACACGGGAGAGCCGAAAGTGTAAGTAAAATGTTAAACCATTTGAAGTGGGAATCTCTAGAGTCAAGAAGAAAGACATTTAGATTAGCCGGGATGTACAAAACATGGAAATCAGAAGAGGGCTGGGATGAACTGTGTGGCATATTTGAACTTCCTAATTATGTAGGACGCGGCAACCATAGTTTTAAAATCAAGGAACATGAGCAGAAAACAGACATAGCGAAATTTTCTTTCATTAATAGGGGTATTATGGAATGGAACTCTTTACCCAGTGAATTTCTCATGCCAATGCCTAAAAATGTAAAAGTTTTCAAAAATAAGCTACAATCAAAATGTATGTAATTATTTTAAAATGTGGTTCACGGCTATCTCCGCTGTATTATTACTATTATATAGAGTTGTATTGTTATATTCCAAGGTTTATGAATGTGATTATATGGATATTCTACCATGTATCGTATTATTTTATATTGACAGATCACATACATATTTATGTATAAGAGTTCTTATCAATGATTTATGATTTTATTTTTTTTACTTGTAATGTATGTTTGTATTATTGTTTAATTGTACAGCCTATGGGAGGTTATTGGAGGGGTTTCCCTCCCGTCTTTGGGCGAATGCCAGGCTTAAAATCATTTTTATGTTCCCTTCTAACGTTGCCAACTGGCCTGAAGGCCAACTTGCAACGTGAACTTAAATAAATAAATAATAAATCTATGCATGAATAGTTATAGTTATAAGAAAAAATTCAAATTATACTCATTCTGTTTTGCATTCCATCTTTTGACAGTCTATTTAACTTAATTTACTCTGCTCTCCTAGTATTGTCTTCAGCATAATCTTAACTTCCATCCTGGAGAAAATGTCTATTCTTGTATCTAAAGAAAAAGCAAAAAACTCAGGTAGTTAAACATTATCTTGAACACAGAAATACTATTTGATTGAAAAATTGCCATGATATATCAATCTATGCATGAATAGTTATAGTTATAAGATTAAATTCAAATTATACTCATTCTTTTTGTTATTACCTCTTTTGACTATCTATCTTTCCTAATTTACTCTGCTCCCCTAGTGTTGGCTTCAGCATACTTTTATCTTACATCATGGAGAATATGTCTTCTCTTGTTTCTGAAGAAAAAATGGAAAGGCTCTGTTATTTAAATATTATCTTGAAAACAGAAATACTATTTCATTGAAAAATTGGCAAGATATATCAATCTATGCATGATTAGATATATTTATAAGAATAAATTCAAAATATACTCATTCATTTTTGCATTCCACCGTTTGTCCCACCATCTCTCCTAATTTACTCTGCTCTCGTAGTATTGTATTCAGCATAATCTAATCTTGCATCACGGAGTACATGACTTTTTCGTGTTTCTGAAGAATTAAAATAAAACTCAATTAGTTAAACATTTCCTTGAAAAATGAAACACTATTTCATTGAAAAATTGGCATGATATATCTATCTATGCATAATTAGATATAATCATAAGAATAAATTCAAATTATACTCATTCTATTTTGCATTCCCTCCTTGGAAGCTCTATCTCTCCTAATTTACTCTTCTCTCCTAGTATTGTCTTCGGCATAATCTTATCTTCCATCATGGAGATTATGTCTATTCTGGTTTTTAAAGAATAAGCAAAAAACTCAGTTAAACATTAGCTTGAAATCAGAAATAATACTTCCTTGAAAAATTGCCACAATATATATCAATCTAAGAAGGAAAAGATATAGTTATATGAATAAATTCAAATTATACTAATTCTGTTTTCATTCCCTCATTTGATCCTCTATCTCTCCTAATTTACTCTGCTCTCCTAGTGTTCTCTTCAGCATACTTTTATCCTACATCATGGAGAATATGTCTACTCTTGTATCTGAAGTATAAATTGAAAGGCTGTGTTATTTAAACATTATCTTGAAAACAGAAATACTATTTCATTGAAAAATTGGCAGGATATATCATTCAATGCATGAATAGATATAAGAATAAATTCAAATTATACTCATTCTGTTTAGCATTCCCTCTTTTTACCCTCTTTTCCCCCTATATTTACTCTGTTCTCCTAGTATTGTGTTCAGCATAACCTTCTCTTCCATCATGGAGAATATGTCTATTATTGTTTCTGAAGAATATTTAAAAAACTCAGTTAGTTTAAGATTATCTTAAAACAGAAATACTATTTCATTGAAAAATGGCACAATATATCAATCTATGCATTAAAAGAAATAGTAATAAGAACAAATTCTAATTATACTCATTCTGTAAATTAATTCCATCCTCTGACTGTCTATCTTTTGTAATTTACTCTATCTCCTAGTATTGTCTTTAGCATACACTTATCATCCATCATGGAGAATATGTCTATGTTTAATTCTGAAGATGAAATAAAGAAACTCAGTCAGTTAAACATTATCTTAAAAACAATCTATGCATAAATAGATATACAGTAGAACCCCGTTTTTTCGAGCCTTGATTTTACGAAGTTCACATTTTTATTGCCGGTCCCGATCTTTTTACATGTAAAATGACTTCTTTTTTACATAAAACTTTGATTTCATGTTATACCAATTGAGGAGCCGGTCCCTAGTAGTAAATGAACCCCAGTTTTACGAAGTATTTGAAATAATTTTTTCGTACTGAGCTCAATACAGTGGGTTGACAATCGCCGTAAACAGGAGTAGCTGAAACCAAATCGTCTATGATGGGAGGACCGTCATTCCATGTATTTTAGATGGGAAAATGCAAAAATTTTGTGGGATACAAAGATTTTGATTACAGCTTTCCGTGGGAGTTTCAAATTAGCTAAAGTAAAGTTCTTAAATGACTTAAAATATATACGAGCTAGTTTCTTGGAATTCATGGCTGTGAGTTTCATTCACTTTGACTGAGGTGAGTCTCCTAGGTTTTGAAATAAGGTCTATGCTATAAAAGGAATCAGTATAATCATAGTCTTAATTTTTAATTCCTTTCAATTTGATGCAAATATACTGCACATTGGTTCCTGGAGAGCTATGTGGGTAACTCTCGTTACTCATGATGAATCAGTTCTGATTTAAAATCCTGGTGGGAGCACATGGGAAAAATGACCTAAGCTGTCAAAGTGCTTATAACGAACTACTACTACTATATTGCACACAGAGAATTGCATGTGAAATCTATTGTTTTCTTCCTGAATGAGCTTGTGACTCTTCTTTGTAACAGAAATTAGTTTGATTTCATCCTCATAATTATTTGACAAGTTTAGACCTGCATAGCTTAGCTTTCTGTAAACAGAGCTTTGGTATGCATACATTTGTTGCAAATCAAGCCTCTGATGTGCGAGATGTGCCTCCATGGACATGGCTCCATGCTGTGCGAGGAATTGCCAGCATGGGGATGTGTCACTGCAAACACTATTTCCAACTGTTGGAGATCAGCTGGTTTTGGTGACACATCAATTATAGAGACAGAGGAGTCAGTGGAGGTTCCCACACTACAGGACCTCCTTAGTGAAGAAATGGCACAACTAAATTAATGCATCCCAGATGCATCCTTTCATGCCGAGTCATATGTCAAGTGTGACTCTCATGTGATGACACATAACTGCAATGAATTTAGTGAAGATGAGGATTTAGTGAACTTAGATAGCTCTTCTACAAGCTATGAAGATGACTCAGAAGCACATTCCCCCCACCTACAAGGGATGAATTAAGACACTCCATAAAAGTGCTTCACAATTTTCAAATGTTTACTGATGGTGTACCTGATTTATTCAATTATTACCTTTAAGGCATTGAGAAAATCACCTCATCTTTCATTGAAACTTCCTAAAATAAAAAAAAATGTCGATTATTTTGAAAAGTAAAAAGTTTAGAATTTTGTTTCTGTTGTATTAAACATTAAAATTCATTTTATTGAAAGTATTACCTTCCTTTCAATAGGGTTTAACTCTATGCTCTGTGTTACTGAAACTGGATTGGTATTGTAGAGATTTTGATTGATTGAAAGAAAACCTCAAATTTACAAAGCCCGAATTTTACAAAGCGCAAATTTTTGGGTCACTTCAACTTCATAAAATTGAGGTTCAACTATATATATAATCTTAAATTGTTGAATACTTATGATTTGGTAAACTGTCTGCCTAGGACCTCTCTCTCAAAAGGCACCTTGTCTCTCCCCAGGACACAGGAACCAGGGTATTCTATAAGGAAATTAAGAAATAAAATAAATGAGTGCAGACAAAACAAAAACTTAGAAGAGTAGCATGAAATTGAAAGAATAGATAATCTCAATAGCTATAGTATAATAGAATAGAATACCTAATTTAATATATTGGATAATAGCATTATATTTTCATTATACTTATTCTATTGGGAATTCCATCAATGCGGAGTGTGACCCTTGGCAAACTTGTAAACACTCATCTCTCACCCTCATGGAGCTTAGTACTCAGGTCGAGCATCTGAGGAATGATAATAATACCACAATAAAGAGGATAAATACTAATAGAGAACAAAATATTTAAAAAATACAAGCTATAGAACCTAATTTATATATTTGGATAATAGCATTATATTTTCATTATACTTATTCTATTGAGAATCCCATCAGTGGGGAGTTTGACCCACGGCAAACTTGTTGGCACTCATCTCTCACCCTCATGGAGTATAGTACTCAGGTCGAGCCTCTGAGGAATAATAATAATACCACAATAAAGAGGAAAATGCTAATAGAGAACAAAATACTCAAAAAATACTAGCTATAGATCCTAATTTAAATATATTGGATAATAGTATTATATTCTCATTATACTTATTTTTTTCATATTTTGTTTGTATCATCATCTTGCATGCATTTGAACTACAAACGAGTTTAGTTTAATAAAGAAACTCAAGCCATACACGATGTGACTAATATTATAGATCTGAATTAATTGGAGTTGGAAATTGGATTAGGATTGATGATCGCCGATGATGTGTTTAAATCAAATCAAATTTAGGTGGTGGGAAGTTCACCTTATCATCTACATTAAGAATATAATTCCTGGTGATGAAAAAATATTTCTTTAATATATATGTATGAAGTTATATAATGGTGATCCTCTTCGATGTTAGAACACAAACCGTCCTCATCTACACTTCTTAGAGAAGAAAAGTTGTAATCGAGGACACCAGGAAAGAAATAACGGTTGTTCTTACATAAGAGGAAAATGAACTTGAAATAAAAAAAATAATATCGAAATTCAATTACTAGTCGGGTGTTAAACCGGTGACTTTGTTTAACTGCATTAAGTTAGTATTAAACACACACCATCATCTGAATATTGTGTAAATGCAATTACATTTTATAGGCAATATATAATATACACTCAGAAATACTGCTAATGTTTATTTTATATACAAGGATTTTAATGACTTTCATTCTGATTGGTTAAATTAGAATTATAAGGTATACGAATTAGGAATTTTGTGTAACAGAATGGATAACAAACGTTACAAATTAATTAAGAAATTTCGTATTTTGGAATTCTTGTATATCACACCAATCCAAGGTAATGGATGCCGGAAATCATGAACCTATGCCACATACCGAAGGAAGGATAACAGGGTACACATATAAAGGTTTACATTTACTCAGCAGGAAGCGAATTAAGTAGCTTAACGTATTCCGAAATTCTGAATGAAAATGTGGAATTGATTGTAATACTCTTTGAAATGCTTGCAATAATCAAAAACGTTCGCCGAAGAAGCTTTATTAAAACTAATCTAAGATTCGAGTGGGCACTTTGTTAGATTCATCGATGGATCCATCAAACCGTTCATTTTATTCACTAATGGATTTACAATGCTTTCCACCGATGTCCATCGCTACCATTGAGATTAATTCCCGATGAAGAGCCGATGGTTCTGATGACAGTAGCGGGTCATTCAAATGTTAATAACCCCATAAAAAAGCAAGTAAATGGCAACTTACAAATATAACGTATTTATAATTCAAAAAAACGATGCGAGGTTATACGTTTCAACAGAGTTTAAGGAATTATGGAGATGGAACAAATTGCAAATGCAACAAAAGCAATCTAGTAAAACAGCAGAAAAACCTACGGACTGTTCTTAAATTCATCAAGAATTGATAATCCATCAAAGTAATCAGACTAACATCGATGTAATTCAGTCAGATGGATGAATTTAAAAACGTGACAAGTGCTGAAATTTGCTCGAACATGCATTTCCTAGTTTCTTATTGCTTTAAAGATTTATAGATTGAAATTTTCTTCCAAATTCTTGCTAAACTGAATAGAAAACGATCGAATTTTGAAGAATGTTAGATTTTATGTGATTGTGATTCAAAATTTGCTAAAAGAATAAATCCTTCAGACATGGATTTTTCTTTCGTAAGTTTTTGGTTCTGAAAGCAAACATAGAAATAAACACTGTACACAGATCTAAGAAAGAGGAATGCGCAATTATAATGAAACGGCTTCTATTGGCTAAAGGATATGCAAATAAATAGATTTGTCGTTGTCCTGACAACTTCTATCTATAATTTTCTCAGTATTATAGTAAGTTCTTCTTCCTTTTTGTTCATAAAAGAAATGTCAATTCTCATTCAAGACGTGAGATATTGCCATGGAAAGAATTGCAGACTCGATCAAACACTTAAAAAGTTGTGGTTCACATTTGTGAGTGATATAATGCGTAAAAATGTCATTAGAATGCAATCCAACGATAGAATTAGTAAATATCTGCATCATTTAGGATACATTTGCCTTTGATGAACACAGTAAACCTATGAAATGGCGCACGGTGGATTGGTCCGGGGGTAATTAGTACGCGGGGAATTGATCCCCCGCGCTAATGTTATACTACCACACAACCCACCCCCGGTCAATTTATTTATAACATTAACCAATAATCAGGGCGTGTAGATTAACATAAGACTATAAACGAGAATAACAGTAGCGCAACATCAATTCACCGCGTACGAATTCAGCGGCGCCCGGTGAATTGGTCCGGGGGGAATCGGTACGAGGGATATATTACTGGGAAGTAGCACTGTAAAACATTGAGATGACTCATATGTGACTAAGGATTTATTTGCACATCCTAAAATTGTGTCGGTTTAGTGGCATTATTTTTCAATTATTTGCGTTAAAACTTAAAGATCATTAATTTATGCCAAAATCTTATTCAGAGCCGGGATAATTGGAATCACTAAGTTGCCTTCAATGAAGTTAAACGGAGGTAGAAATCGTATTCAATGTTTTTGCCCGAAAACACTAATAAATTGGAATTAAGTGCATAAATATTTCAGTTTCGTTGTAAGTTTGAACACGTGACGTATATAAGGAGAACTGGCAACAGTTCACAGAATTTAATTGAATTTTCTTATTATACGTAAGTCTCAAATATTAATTGATCTATAAAACGATTGAGCTCAAATATATTTATTGACTGCTGATTCAGCGATTTAAATTAAAGAGAATGGCATTCATATTTTAATCGCCTCGTGCTTCCAATAATTTTTGCAATAAAATAACAGCCTTCAAGATGCAAACAAAATCCATCAAAATCTAATCAATGGAAATGCCACTTTCTTTAGTATATTTTGATCACATTCCAAAATAGTAATGATATGATGTGATATTCACCAGCTATTCCGGATATCAAACAAATACAGATATAAAAATTGAGGTTATGCCTAATGCTTATGAAATAATACCTATAAATACCATTAAAATTTTTTTAAGTCAGTGCATTAAGGTAATGCGAGATTGTAATGAAAAGCTAATACTAACAAAAAGGCAGCTGACTCTATAAACATTCGCTTTGACAAACCAATGTTAAAATTGTCCTTTAAATGAACAAGTTCGGCTGGTTGGTTGCCTTGGTTATACGACGTCACAATTCATAACTCCAGTCTGTGGTTCAGATTCGATTCAAAGACACGAAAACGCAATTTTTATTGGAAAAATGTAGACAGATATATTGAATGAAAGTGTAATGTAGACTGACTACTCTGTGGTACATCAACGCGGAAAGGTATCGTTTGCTCTTATAAATATTCACAAGTAAGTTCTAACAATGCAGCATCAATAAGTACGTAATCTGTAATAAATGATTGGATAATAGATTTGGAAAAAGTTAAGTAAACTTATGAGTTACAAAGAAGAATGAACTGCAGTGGAACGGTATACGATCTTTCAGTTGGTCTATGAAGTTCTATCGTTATTGAGTTCGCTCAAATATCTTTCAATCAATGAGGTTCTACTTTGCTGAATCTAACATTCAATTTATAAACCGCCAAACTCCTAAATGCGGTGCAACGCCTACTAACAATACTGACCATCTTAGACATACGTTTGTTTTAAACGAAGATATAGAAGGAAATTAAGTATCGTAATTTTAGTTTGAAATAATGGAAGAAGTAATGAAATTCTCTTTACCATGGTGTTAATCTACGGATAATTAATGCAGTATTATCTTTTAATTGGAGTGGAAATATTCAATTAAGAAACCAAGAAATTTTACAAGGAGGTTAGTTATTTAGTTCGACTAGATTTGAGTTTGATAACTCCCTGAAAATAATCTAGATAAATAGATCTATTGTTATTCAAATTCAGTTAATCACTGCATGAGAATATCTTTTGACATACAAATAGATAACTGTGTAACAAATATCGTTTATAGGACAACAAAAGGATGAAGATATTAATGCAGGAAGTGATCGCTGGATTTTATCAAATGTCTTATCGCAAAGATTACGTCTCTCGTCATTGCATCATAAAAATACGAGATTTAGCATCACTCGATGTAAATTGTATTGAATTGGATATAAATCGAGTGTCAGGAATGGGCAAAAATTATAATATTATTTGAAACTAGTTGTAATCTAAAAAAAATATTCTATTTTAGTATCAATTGCACTCTTTGATCGTATCTTTTTTCTAGACAAGGTGGTAAATGCACAAAAGAAAACAAATACATAGTTCTAACAGAAACACACGATGAGTTCGCCTTGAACTTGAAGAAAAGCGAAGAATTGAAGGCCATTGGAAAGCTATTACTAGTCTTACGGCATTTTTAGCATGAGCCAACTTCTTTTACTGAACCCTCGTAAGTGAAAGCAACGAAAATGAAAACGATGCTTGGAAAATGAGTCGAAGGACGTTGGACACCCATTACTGGTCTAAGAATGATTGTTTACGTGATTATAGCTTATTTTTACAGTGCCTTGAAAGTGAAAGTAACGGTGAAGGGAAGCAAAATATCAATAGGTGTTGAAAGAGCTCATCCAAGAAATCGAAACTGCATTTCTGCGTCTAATCACAGAAAAAGGGAAAGGGTATGTCTGACCATTGCATTACTGTGCTGTACTAATTATTCTTCATTAAATTACTCCAAATGAGAGTTATAAAAGATTGAAATTTACTACACAGTCGTTCAGGTTTTGTTGTAATGCTCAAAGTTCTTATGGAAAACTTTTCTTTCAAAATCCCCAAAGTCAATAAATTACTTAATTAATAGTCCATTCCACAGGTTTAAAATGTGATACACGATGTGAAAAAAAAACTTCGCAGTCCATAACGGGAGGATATTTTCAAAGTACGCGATGTTAGAGATTGATATAAAAATATATATTCTGCTTACCAAAGCTGAAGCTCCAAACCACTGACTTATACCATCGAACGATCTCCTGTACGACTTTCACTTCTAGAAGCCAATGAGCGATACGCCAAGACAACATCGGTGTGTAAGGTGTTTCCTCCCAAACAATTAAAAATTATATATTCCAAATTAATAAAATATACAAGGATTAAAATCAGAATTATATTATATTCTAAAACCATGCAAATATAAAGCGAAAGGAGTAATTTTAAAAATACGTATTTCCGTTTATTTGCAAGCGTTGACCAAACAGTTTGAAGTATCTTATAAAATCATCGCACAATATTAAGAAGATCATAACTAATAATAATTTCCAATTGAAGAAGCCTTAATTAAACTATTAGACAGTAACTGAAGATATTAAAATTATGACACGAAACAAAAACTTCAATATCAATACTAATTCGTAACAAATCGAACAACATTTCTAAAGTAATCAGGCTAAATTTAAATTGCAATTAAACTGTAAGAAAACAATATGGTTCAGATTATGAAATGATTCCCTTTAAATTTAGAATAACGTCGTTAAAGATAACAAGGAACTGTGCAAATATAGCAACTAAAACTTCTGAAAATTCTTCTAAATTGATCAGAAGAGTATTTTAAACCCATGAAAATTTGAAGTAACATTAGCAATTTGAATATAAATAAATGATAAATATGGTTACATAAACGAAGAACATTGAGAATAAGTTTAAAACATAACGACCGCTGACGAGAATTAATATTACAAATTCGTACAAAATGGAATAGAATTCCTGGAATGATTGAGATAAATTTAAATCTAAATTACAATAATTAGAAACAAATTCGGTTCTGATTATGAATTGAATGTTAAAAATGACAAAGGCCTTTTCATTTCGGAACAGTTAGAACTTCTGAAATTTAAGCCACAAAAACGATTATAAATAAGTTTTAGAATGTTTGATTAATGTAATCGATGACGTTGAATCTTTTAAAGATTCCTTCAACTGCTGATTTCCTTTTAAAAACAAACCAAGATTTCCGTAATATTTAAGAGTGGCAGATATGATCTTAACAAAGCCTAAAAATTAACACAGGGACTAATTGGAAAATATATTCAAGTAAAACTATGTATTGAACTGTTTATAGATTGCGGAAGGAGGGAATTCAAACCGAAAATATGATTTCTTGGAAAATTGTAAGCTCATGCATTAAAACTGCAGTAAATTCATGTCCAGGCTCACTCGGAATTTTTTCTCTCGTTTCTTAATTTAAAATTCAATGTGTTACTCGTAATGAAAAGGCAATTGAAATTTGCAGTATTTTAAATTTTCAAAACAAATTTCCGATGACGACTTGAAATAGCTAGTTGTATACGTAATATCCACTAGAGAAGCAATTCAGAAGTTTAATTCCGATTGCGAGAATAAATGTTTAACGAAACGAGGATCCAGCTTCCAAATTAAGCAAAATTCCAAAAAAGGATCACAGAATATTAAAACCGAAACTAATTTGGTTAGAAATAAATATTATTCTCATTAGATGGATGTTGCAACTTAATATCATTATAACACTATCATAGACGCGAGAAGTTCGGAAATACTTCTGCAAAAGATAAAGAAATACAAACAGGATTTCGTAGATATAAAGTCGATGTAATCTAGTCTAAGTCTAAGTCTAAGTCGATGTCTATTCTACTATATTAATCTTCTACTATATTAAGGAAATACATTCTATAAATAAATGAAAAATGACCAGCTACGATGCACAATTTCCGTTAAAATTCAAATCCGATCTTCCCTTGTTTAGATGATGACGTCATTTACTTACCGAAACATAAGAATTAACGACAGAAATATTTATAAAATATATTCAGATAAAACATGGCGTATAAACTACAGATCTGTATTCTAAGCAGATTGAAAATACATGCGGCAAAGCCGAGTTCGAGGCTTTACCGGAATTTTTCTCTCGTTTTTTATATGCAAATTCAGGGTGTAACTCCTACGGTTTCTGACGCTAATGAAGAGGCAGTTTAAATTTTTTAAAACGCCCAAGACGATGAATTACAATCTTGAACCAAAAATAAACTTAAATTCGTAATCATGGAAGCAAGACCATTCCCGCGCGAAGACATATTTGCACTTATTGAAGCATAAAAATAAAAAGAAAAGGCTTTTATATTCGGGAATTGAGTCGACGTAGGCAAATTTAAGAATTTGATTTCTCGAGAAGAATAGGCGAGAACCGGTTTCACGTCCCGGCGACATTCTTTTCTTACTCTCAAACTGTCATAAAATCTCAGGAGTAATGTCTTAGATTCCTATTTATACGTAAACATGTTTGCTTAATTCGCGAAGGACCATGCTTATCTAGCTATTAAACCGAAAATTGAACTTAAAAAATCGTATTAATCAGTTCCGGTGCTTAAGAAACAGAATAAGGTCATCTCATTAATTTACCCTGTATTAAAATCGGACACAATATTTTTCAAATGATACGTCGTACACTGATATTAAACAAGGAAGAAACTTAAATTATACAATTTACCAATAAACTTTAGCAGTATTTTCTCAGAAAATACCAAATAAAGTATTTAATGAGACTTACCATCAGCTGGAAATCCTGGGTGACAACGATGAACGTTGAACATGGCAACGAATTTCAACTGTTTCTCAAACACAGGTTGTGAGCACGACCTCGCTCGCAGAAATCCAGGTAGCAACTGACCAAAAAACCGTCCGCGCAACCGATGAACAATAGTGCTGCCACCTGATTGGTCCAAATTTAACCGTCTCTCTACTTGGCCCCGCCCACCAACCGCTATGAAAATTTTCCACTCATAATGATAACAATTATATTTTAACGAATTTATTAAATTATCATTTTAAAAATATAATTAATTATTTTCGTAGATTTTAATTATTTTTTTAATTTCGCGATATCGTAGAGGTGCTGGATCGAAAAATATCAAAGTTTTTATAATATAAATATTTTATGTTCTTAAATAACATCTCTATATGGGTCAGGATATTTAAGATTTTTAGGTTCTTGATTTTTGAAAATGAAATTTGATTTAAAGATTAATTTCATAACCATTCATCCCAAAAGAGAAAAATGTAGCAATAATATCGATGTAATTAACTTACACATAACTACTAACAAGATTTCATTGCAAGAATACGTTTTGATCAAAAGAAGTGCAGGATTTCAAGAAATGACGTACATGTTTACGAATAAAGCGGAAAAATCTTATATTTTACTCTTAGAAATTCTTCTTTAAGATACCAATTCTCTCGCTAATCAAACACGTTTTCTACGATTTCAACGAAATATACCTTTTATGAAGCAGAATTATTAAAACGAGATAAATAAGTTGATTGAATGATACATTAAACGTTGATGTTAACGAATTATAATATAATATAATAGTTTACGAACCAGGAATGCACTATTGACCACTCAATGCAACACGAAATATTTGCTTTGAATTTTATCTTAACCTACATGCATTCGAGACTTACGAATCCACTTTGAGGGTTGGCATGGACACAATCACCAAGGCAACGACAGTGATATCGAATTCTTAATTCAAATTTATTCGTGTTCGCGATTATGTAGTGATGTTATTCATGATGCGATTGACAGTACTTTCAAAGAAGGATATTTGATTGGATGATTGATCTAAAGACACTTATTGACTCTTGATTAAGGCGGTCAAGTATAGAAATGTTTATCGGTAGTGAAATATGAATGTCAAGAAGAAATCTATCGAAACAACTTCTTCGTTGTCACTTGTTTCATCTTGGTACTTTAGTGAATTTGTGAACCATTAATACTGCGAGCGAAGATACCAGATATTGTCGAAGGTTTTTTACCTCCACATAACTGAGTAATGTATCATTCAATCAACTTATACATCTCGTTTTAATGATTAATGATTTAATAGTAAAGGAAAATCCATGGAAACTCCAGCACGATGAACAAAACCATCTCAAAACTTTTCCAATCAATAGTTTAAACCGGTATTTGCAACCCAATCTCATACTGTGTTGAAATAATACCACACTTTGTTAATTGACTTGTATAATGCATGTCATTCGTCAATTCTACCTTCCACGTTCCTCAATAACACGTTCATCGGAAGAAAGATCGATTTGTAAAGGATTGTTCCCGTATAATTGTTACCTTTGAATAGTTATTCCAAACCATAGAAGCTGTACGGCATGTCATTCAGTTGCACAAGAAGCACAATCCAAGGAACCAGGTTCGATCTTCCAGCACAACTCTCAATTCCCCTTCCTCGTTGTTATAGCTACCACACCACTCACAAACAAACGTAATATTTAAATATATTCACTACGAAACTTAATAAATTATACGTTTTAGTCGGCATAACCACATGGAAGTTATGCATTCGTGGAAACAGAGTCCATTCTTGCACTTACCGTACTTCGCTTCATTACTCGCGATTCTTCTGAAAATAAAAGACAGTCAACGAAGCGTTTTCGAAGGTGACATCGTCATTAGTAATGACCTCGTAATTTGGAAAGCTAAGTAAGAATTGCCGATTTTTAAGAGAGGTAAACCTTTCTTTTGAAACGTTTTCAGGTAGGAAATAGCTATAAATATAATTGGGAATTTCGCTGATATCTTACGTACTCCACGACTTAATCTGAACCGTTCTTCTTGACCATTCTCCCAACTTCTCTTTTCCCCATTGATTCTGTCTCAAACTTTGCAGCAAATACACTTTTATCAATCGTGAATTAAATACTTCGTTCCATAGGAAAACGTTTACTAAACCAATCGGTACTACATTATATTATGTGTCAACTGATCTTGGAGGCACGCTATGAAACATTGGTCGATCTTTATAATATCGTGTGGTTTAGTAAACGTTTTCCAATTTTTCTAGAAGACTTTACAGGAGCACAATTTACACCACAAACTAACCTTGTCATCCGTTAAACTCGCTTGTCACTTGTACGAAATGACGACGCTTTAAGTTGCTTTCCGAAAATTCCAGAACGATCGGAACTCGATGTTCTTTCTTTCCACGTCTGACTGACGTAACTTCAGATTCCTATACATTGATGATCTACATTCGGAAAAATTATCGAAGTGCCTCCAAATTGCGCGTCTTTGTGAAGTTGATTTGTTTGAAAGAAGTCCTTTTCCTTTAGATTTCTGTATGTTACATGTGCCTCGTTAGAGTATACATATAGGAAACATACATGAAGAACGTTTTTCGACAGTTGAAGGCCTCGACTCGACTCAAAACAATATCGTAAATCAAGTGTCGAAAAGTGTTTTGTTCTAAATCTGTGATCGAAAAAATCCCAAGATACTTATATACTATCTGATGAGATATGAGATACTTCTGATGATTCATTGATTTCGTGCTGCAGTTCACAGGAATTTGGAATCCTTCGATCAAGTTATTATAGAAAAATGCAAGATTCTACTGTAAGTACAATGACATGGAGCATTGATTTGAATCTAGATGTATGTGAATATAAAATTTCACCTCGTGGGTAAGCAAAGAGTGGTTCTACTTGGCTCTCTGATATCAGAATTCACAGTGCAATTACATTCATATTCTAGAATATTCAGTGTTGATAAGCATAACCTGAATGATAGTACTAAAATTGGCAAGATGTTTCATTGCGAAATCAATCAAAAAATAATTACGAACCCTTGATCAAGGTGGTGAGTCGTGGTAAAGTTCATCCTTAGTGAAATTTGAATTTCGATGAAGAAATCTAACGATGCCAACTGTTCTACTCTATTTATCTAATTTTGTTGCTCCAATGAATTTGTTAGCAATTTATCCTGTAAGTAATGTCATTGAGTAGAGCCGGAGGTTCTTTAGGATATCTTTTGCTCGTTTCAATCATTTTGAATCGTTACGAAACTTCTTATGGAAGGAATCGTAGCATGCGTAGTTGATGAGCAAGAGAAAAGGTATCATAGTGAAGGGATGTTGAAAGAAAAGCATAAGCTTTTTTTAGAAAATGTATGTCTTTTCGTCTAAATTAATCCTTTCCATTTGAACAATAGCAGACACATTCACCTAACTCAATTACTTAAGTTTTTGCATGTACTTGATAACTTTCAGAAGTGTTTGTATTAATTCCAAAAAGATTCCTAATAGTCGTTTAAATTTGGAGGTCTCGGCAATTTCAATATGTTTTGGAAAGTTTATTGCATAGGATATTTCCCTATCAATCTAACTCCAACAAGGTGCAGAGTATAAACTAATGGGTTACGATATTGAGTAGTCTTCAACATGAAAGACTTCTGATGAGATGCTCCTTCGATGATCTTCAAATACGACCCTTCTAATGTTTAGTAATCGGAAATTATTCGCAGTTTGTCCAAGTCTACGGTGGAAGGGTTATTTATTCAGAGACCTTTTATATTAAGTAGGAAATTTCAAGGGAGAAAGTGAAGCTGACTAATCTCGCGAAATCTTAACTGATTCTCTTCTATGCTGGATGTCTTTATTGGTCTACAATTTATCGATATCCCTTCTTTTGTCTTACGATGACGTATTTTATGTTTGATATTGTAAATCATTATATCTATGTCAAAATAATTAATATATTAAACATACATCTTTCCAAGAATGTAGATGCTTTAGGTCTTTTGTAATTATATATTTACTATCCAATCTTTAAAGATCTCGCTCTACCGCTTCTTCGAGTTCGCGAAATATATGGGTGATCTTCGACGAAAGTAATTTTTTGCAAAAAAATTAAAAAACATTTATTAAAAACTATACTTTTTGAAATTCGTCAAAATATAATCGTTTGCAATGGTAACGATCGTGGAAAATTTCCATGGCGGTTGGTGGGCGGGGCCAGATTGATAGACGGTTGAATTTCGACCAATCAGGTGACGGCAATTTCGATCATCGGTTGCGCACATGCTTTTTTTTTCAGTTCCTGTCGAGATTTCTTCCGGTGAGGAAGTGCTGCCAAACTGATTTGTGGAAAGACCGTTGGAGATTTGAATTTGCCAACGCAATCCAAGTTTGTAAATGTTTTTCAGAGTTCCGATTTTTTTATTGTCGCGCAATCTTTTAGCAATAATTAATATTCGAGATTGTTTATATTTTTAGGTAGAGGCCAGCATTAAGTTTTCAACATCCATCGCCAACTTCACCCAGGATTTTCAACGAATGGTAAGTTACCAAAGATACCTAATTAGATTTTGCCCTCTTTTTTATAAAGGCTTTGATATAATTGCTGCACCGTAAAATATAAGGGATTCAAGTGTCGTTGGTCGGTCATATCGGTACTCGACGTTCAAGATTCTAAGATTAGGACTTAAAAACCTGTCAGTCAAAGTTTTTTCTCTTATTTTCATATTAAAATAAATCTACACGAAAAGGGTAGATTGAACTGGTTATAGCAAAGATATGTGGGCCATTATGTCGACGAAAATCAGACGTATAGTCGGCAAATGTTATTGGTTTAACCGACAAAGCCTAATTGTCAAAAGATATTGCTTGTAACTGGATACTAGGCGATTGCAAAGCTACATCCAGAGAGTGAGCTATAAATTATCTATCTATGCACTTAAAATTCGTCGTTGGAGTCGTAAATATCTTTTTAACTTCGAAACTGTTCCAATTTTGTTCTCCTGTGAGCATCACTTTCGCCGAAATATTTGTACATAATACTCTCATAACGAAATAAAATTTAGAACGCGGCTGTTAATGAATTAAGATCTGTTTTAAAACCTTTCTTTGACGAGAAGTCACCAACGGTAACGGACATCTGCAATTCATGTTGCAATACGCCACATCAATGCTTTATTCGAGTGATTGTTCATTATATCACTTGTAAGAGAACTTCTTCATTAATACGTATGTATTTACTTAATTTATTCCCATCGCAGGTGCCTCGTTATTTTTATTATATAGCAAATTCTACAACTCAACCTAACGATTTAAATAACAGGAATTCTGTGGGAAACTCGAGGTCACGGGACAGCTATTTGTTTTGAAGGTAACGAGAGAACACTTTCGTTCTACCCATGCGCGAAAGCATTTTGCCTCGCCTTGACCTTCTTTATCAGAACTACTCTTGCTTTCGAATCATCTATATTTAAAAACATTAACATTTTTTGAATCATCGACTCAAATTTCAAACTTACATTTGCCGACTTTTAGAATAAATTTTCGAAGTAATTCAGTCGTTGATCATGTTCGAACGGATGGTTAGGAATTCAGAATGAGTTACTTTTAAAATCCGTGATCTTTTTTCTTTAAAATACTACTTAAGAACCAGCCTTACTTTCCCTACCTTTTTAAATACTCATGCGTTGTCTCACGAGACATCATTTTCGGTTATCTCAACGGATTTCGGGATTTCAATTGACTAGAAACTTTCCGGTGGTATTAGTGTTTATAAATTAAGTAGTGAGTTTCCCTGGAAAATATGACGGTTATAAAATTAAATTTATTTACTGATAATATTAATAAACCAGATAATATATTAGATATTTTATTAGAAATGTTTATGGAATTATTACTCCGCTGATTTTTTCCGTCACAATTCAGAAAGTGGGACACCATTCGTATATCAACGTTCAGAAGTTTGAGTTTTTATCGTTTTGCAATAGTTTTCAGGTTTTTGCAAGTCTACGGAATGAATGTTAAGTTCAATATCTCTCTCATCTGAATAATATTAATTTATTACCGAATTGATTTACAATTTTATATTGAGAGATACTTTTTTCAGGAATCTTATTCCACTTTGAAGAATCGGTATTGATAGCAACATTTAGTCTATCATTCATAACCTTTTGTCACAAACGAATCTCTGAGTATTGGATAAATTTTTTGCGAAACTTTTATTCTAATTTAAGGGTAAAATTTATGAATTGATTCTCCGATTGATACTTCTTATAAAGTTAACCAGATGTGTTTTCAAAACAACGAATTTCCTCATTTCGAAAATTATTTAGTTAATATTATAGTTATATTATTAATATTATTTATTAGTTTTATTATACATACAGATTCACATCTGTAAAGGAAAACACTTAATTATTTTTCAACATAAGATGGCAACGAAGTTTTACTTAGCAAAGGACAGCGTGTGACTTAAACAGTGCTGTACAAGAAGTGAAAAATAGTGACTTTGCCAGGACTCGAACCTAGGTTAGTTTCCAGTAAGCGGCTCGGAAGTTTTTTGGTTAGAATACCCGTCCGGAAAGTGAGAGACCCGGGTTCGAGTCCCAATCAAGTCACTATTTTTCACTTCTCGTAAACACCCATATTGTTATTGGATGCATCATTAATTTGGATATGTTTGTCTTTAAGGATTAATGGAGAGCTGTAATCTATTCATATCGATACTGCCCAGGCGTATTGTGACTACGCAGATAGAAACCATCACCTGAGATCCGCGTGGGACCCCTTGGAGACAACGGAGTTCATACTCTGGGTAATGAGAACTTTTAATTACTCCGAATCGCTGTACTTTACCTTTTAGACCTTTTTAACATAAGAATAGAGAAGTAAATCTATTCGACGATCTCAATCTTAAAAATTTACTTGGTTCTTGTTAGTATAACGTCCTCGTCGATATTGCTCCCCAAGGGACACTATGTTTATGGCGCCTGATTCATATAGAACTTTTTCCACAAGTAAGCCTCGAATAATTTTAAAATACATGACTTTCCTACCACTAAAATCTTTTCGGAATAAGTTGCCCTATGGCTTAGAAAATACAAGAAAATCCTTGCCTAAATAAGCGCTGATGTCTTAAAATAAAAGAATAAAAAAATAATTTAAAATTTAAATTATATTGCAATAAAAAAAAAGAGTGAGAAAAGATTATCGTTCAAGAAGGATTTGAACCGGCTCCCGATTACAGACACATTAAAAAAACAGCAGACTGTATGCCATCTTAATTTTTGGGCGTTAGTGAATTTCCAGCCCCTTCGCCTCAAATTCAACTTTCTGAATATCTTTATCTTACTTAATGAAAAAATACTTTTGCACATTGGCTCCCACTGGGAACTGAACTCGGGACCTCTTTGACGAAAGGCGAACGGATTGTCTACATGACTAAAAAAAAAGCACATCTGTTAGCCCTCTTAATGTTTGGGCGTTATTGAATTACCAGCCCCATGGCTTCAAATTCAACTTCTTCAATTTTTCTGTACCTTACTTAATGAGAAAAAGTACTTTCGCACATTGGCTCCCACCGGGAATCGCACCCGGGACCACTTTCACCAAAGGCGAACGCGCTGTCCACATGACTATCGGGGAGACATGACATGACTAAAAATTTTCCTGAAGAGGTCGTTCAAAATTGGTGAAAAGTTAAAGGCGTGGATTAAAATAAATTACGGTCAAATTATTAAAAATAAATACTTAATGTACATTGGAATTGGAAGAGATCGTTTGAAGTAATTCGATCTGTCATACCCTAAAATAATTTAATCCATTTTGAAATGCAAACAATAAAGAGTCAAAGATGGATAAAAATGGACGCGGCGGCGCGCGGGTCTTTTGAATTTAAAATTTATGCTAGTAATTGATTAAAATCAATAGATAAAAATAGTAAAATGTTTGAAAATGAATAAATAAATGTGTAAATAATTATAAATAAGTAAAAATAAGATATACGCGTATTTGCATAGTCCTGTGTTAAAATAAAAGTTAAGAGGTTTGAGCCATACTTGGGCTTATATATTTTCGGCAGCAATCCCTTGGGGAGTCCAACATATTCCGGATAATCTCGGAAGGTACTTGAGCAAGAGGATCATTAAAATTTCTATTTACATTTTTAACAATCTTTCAATTGGCTTGAGCTCGTGTTCCCGATAAATGTCCTCCATAGAGGTTATTTTCGGAACTGTTAAAATATTTTTGATAGTCCTTCTCTCGAACGCAATTAATTTGTTTAATATGAAGGTTGAACAGTATTGCCGGGCTCGCGTAAGTCAGTATTGATCTGATCATCGTATTGAATAGTTCAAATTTACGTTATTAATTTTGAATTTATTTACCGAAAATATAAATAATCCACATAAGAAATTGGAATCATTCTATAGAAATTGTCTTTCGAATACATTTACGTTGTGGCGATAGATGAATGAGAGTTGAGTTCAACAATCTTTTTTGTCGTTAGGGAATTGTTTATGCCCACGAAATAACACAAATGTTTCGTCATTTTTGTCCGAATTCTCTCAATTTCGACTCGAATACGATATTCTACGACTAAAATAAGAATATTTGTTAAATTTCCTTTCTTTTAATACTCATCTCAATTTCGTGCGACCATTATTTAGGATTTAATTCCGCGAAAGAAAACACGTCTGCAATCGATCAAAACGAACTTTACGTGCATTTCTTATGAGGGACGATTTGAATCGTCCAGAGTCGAACCGAGCAGCGACTACAGCGGTAAAAATAATTATTAACTTATTTTAATTAAACTGCCGACAAACCGTTTTTGGTTTGGCAGAACCTTATATTAAGTTTCTCAAAAACAATTTTTGTTATGCATCATATACAGCTCATATCATAGCCACTTTTGATAATTTGAAACAGTACAAAGGTGCAACCTAAGTTGTCACAATAATTGTTCACTTTTACATTCTGTTTACTATCTACTCTTTCGTATTCAAGACATAATATTTGCATTATTTTTCAATAGTATAATTTTTTAAGTGATAACAGCAGAGGAATTAGTTTGTAACAAAATAAGAACATGGCGTTCAACAAATTCCTTTTAATCGTTTATTATTATCACGTAAGCCGATTTCATGTAATGATTTAAATACTGTTTACAACGCTTAATGCATTTTATTTGACTTAATGCTTTTTTCTTTAAAACTAGTCCAGATTTGATTGGGTTATCTCGAATATTGAGCATTTGAGTGCGGAATGATTTAAATTTATGACATAAATTTCTAATTTTTGCTCTTCTTTCGTAATCATTTTGAAAAATTGGAAAATGTTGACACATTTGGTGAAATCTCATTGCAATGTTTAAAAATAGGAAAATCTCGCTAAGTTTTTACGAGCCGTGACTATTTAACGCGAAAAAAGTTCAATTTTCGGTAGAACCTTTGCAAATATTTTTATAACTAGAAAATTTTGTAAAACTTTAGACATATCTCTTCTGTCCAAATTCAATTAGGTTTATTTGAAGTTTTACCTATTTACGCCCAAATAATTAAAATAGTTTAACGAAATTTCGAGTTTTTGACCTGGTTTTGGTAAAGTTTTTATACATTTTTTTACGATACTATTATGATAGATATTATGAAAAGCCTCAATACGGGTAGAGATTTTACTAGATTTTCTCGAAATTTTAGCATAATAAGCCAAAGAAAGTAAAATCTTCGACCGAAATTTCGCGTTTTTCTTCTTTTTCTTATATTTAATGAGGAATTGGAAAGTTTTTATTACATTTGGTATAATCTTGTCAACATCTAAAAAACGTGAACGAATTTGATTAGGTATTATAACTTTTGTGTATTATAAAGCCAAAAATACTTTGGAATGATCTTGGTCTGATAAATACTCCGCTGATTCTCCTCACCGATTTGGTAAGTGAATCTCCGAGGCAAGTGAAAGTCACGACCAAGGTCACAAGACAGCTGGTTATCTAAAAGTTGGTAAACAAGGAAAGTGCGTCAGTTGATTTTCATATCGATGTTTTTGAAAATTCGAATGGTAAAACGTTATTGATAATCTCCCATTCCAATGCTTAACCCAGAATTAGTCCCGTCAAACAAAATACGTAATTTTTCTAGGGGGGGAAATGACCCCAAAATTCTCTGAATTTTTAAGACCTCTGCCGATGGTAAATCAACGGATAAAATTTATCATAGTTCATAAATGATTATTAATAAAAAAATTAATATATCGATATTTTTTTATTAAGAACTGAACTGAAGAACTGGAATTCGGTGAAACTGAAGGTGACGGGACAGCTGTTTGTTTTGAGATTTCAAGGCACTTTCTTTTTCTCCATGCGAGAAAGCATTTTGCGTTCGCCTTGACCTTCTTTATCAGAACTACTCTTGCATTCAAAACATCTCTGTTTCAAAAAATATACATTTTTTGAATCGTCAACTCAAATTTCAAACTTTCAATTGCCGACATTTAGAATAGAGCTTAGAAGTAATTCAGTTGTTTTTTTATGTCTGAACGGATGGTATGGAATTAAGAATGAGTTATTTTTAAAATCAGTCATCGATGAGTGTCCTTTTGCTTTGAATCACTACTTAAGATTCAGCTTTACTTTCCCTACCTTTTTAAATACTCATATAACATATTTCGGGATTCAAATTCAGTGCGAGACAGAAATAAAACAGTATTGTTTATTACTATAATTATAATTAATCATATATTTTGTAGAGTAAGTAAAAAAAAGACTTGTTCAGGATTCAAACCAAGGTTTCCCGCTTTCCAGGACGTGGCTCGGAGGTGTATTGGGTAGAATTCTAGGAGTTAAAATGCCACTATTTAGTTAAACTTACTTTAATGATCATTTTCATTCGATGCATTATTAATTTTCATTTTCAATTTTTTTCTAATGATATGAGGCGAGCATTCATATCGATATTGCCCAGGAGGACAACTCAATCAAAAGCTACTGGCGCAGAGAAAAACCATCACTGAAGATGCTCATGGAGACGTTGGAGTTCCAACTTACTGAGAATAGAAGGAGAATTAATGAGAGAGAGAGAGAATGTGAGGAATTGAGAATTTTCAAAGGGATTTACTCTCCACTACATATTTCAATATTAGTTTAATTTCAGTCTAATTATTAATAGAAAAAATTAACAATTGTAAAGAAAATGCCAAGTTATTTCATTTTTTGAAAAGAAACAGCAACATTGGTATGATTTTAAACATTTTATTTCATTTCTTTTTGATGCCTACCTTTAAGATTCATTTGTTCAATTTTCCATCCATATATAGGACTTCAAGGAGCCTTTCAAAATGAAGGAAAAAGCCTTTGACGGCTAATTAAAAGAAGGTGCACTTTGTCTCCAGGTACTGGATATGGATGAGGTTCTTCCCTAAACTCTAAAGCATCACTCTACCCCGGAAGATGAATAAGAAGTGAAATATATTTTTTTCTTCCGAGCCAAAACATATTTTTCATTATGTATAGTTAAAAAATTTGTAAGGCCGGAATTTATATAGTGTTCCATGACTTTAAATATAAATATTATCGATAAAAAGAATTGCGCACTTAGCAAAACTAACTATTGCAGAATGTATAGATTTGTTAATGATGTATACGGCTATGTTTAATTTACATATTCTGTACCTATATGTTGAATTTCCCATTATTTTTCTAATTTCTAATTTGGAAGATGAATAAGAAGTGAAAAATATTTTTTTTCCTTCGAGCCAAAATATTTATTAATTATGTATAATATAAAAACTTGTAAGGCGGGAATTTATATAGTGTTCAAGGACGTAATTTGAATATAATATGGATATAAAAAACTTTGCACCCTTAGCCAAACTAACGATTGCCGAATGTATAGATTTATTATGATGTGTAAGGCTGGGCTATGTATAATTTATATATTTTGTACCTTAACATTGAATTACCCCTATTTGTCCTAATGTCTAAGAAATAATGAAGGCAGTAGATTTGGGATGGTTATAGTAGAGAAAGAGAAGAAATAAAATGATTGGGAGAGGGGCGTAATTGAGGAAGATAAGGTATTGGGAAGGAAATGGGATTCCACGTGCGTTGGAAATGGGTGGTAAGGGTCTCAGTGGAGCAGTTGGCGGGTTAATGTAGGAGTGGTTGGGATAGCGGGATAGATAGAGTGTGGTTGGCTTTAAAAGGTGGGGAAAGAGTAGGTTGATTAGAGGATGGGGAGGGGAGAGGGTGGGTAAAGGGAGGGTTGGGATGGTGGGTAGGGGTGGGTTGGGATGGTGGGTAGGGGTGGGTTGGGATGGTGGGTAGGGGTGGGATGCAATGGGTGGGTAGGGGTGGGATGGGAGAATGTGGGGATAGGTTGGGATGGGAGAGGGTGGGTAGAGGTAGGAATGAGAGAGGGTTGGGAAAGGTTGGGTTGGAGAGGGTGGGCATAGGTTGGGATGGGAGAGGGTGGGCATAGGTTGGGATGGTAGAGGGTGGGGAAAGGTTGGGATGGGAGGCGGTGGGTAGGGGGGAATGGAGAGGGTGGTTAGGGGTGGGATGGGATAGGGTGGGTAAAGGGTGGGTTGGGAAGGTGGGTAAGGGGTGGGTTGGGATGGTGGGTAGAGGGTGGGAATGGAGAGCCTATGTAGGGGTGGGATTGGAAAGGGTTGATATAGTGAATGGAGGATGGGAATTGGTGGGTAGAGGGAGAGATTAGATTATGTGAAATATATACATCAATACACAATATAAACACAAGAATATCGGTCGTGTGGCCAAATTTTGCTGAAGAATCGAAATGAACTAGTCAACTTCAGAATGATTTATTTGCTTTTCACCTTATTTAATCAAATTATGAAAAGAATTACTGTTATGGGGGGCAGGTTACCCAGAAAATATCGAAAATAGACATCTACATTTACCTTGGTACCATTAATACCCAGTAGCCGCCTTTTGCCGTGTGGCAGGGGGTGTAAACACAACTTAAATGAAAGCTACTTCTTTACTCGGTTATGAACGCGTATCGATCGTTGAAAGAATGAATTTTTAAAACGATTCTCTATCATCATCTATTTCTCACATATTACGTTTATTATCGGAGCGACCGAGGTAGCAGAGGTTTGCATGATACCGATTGTATTCTTCGCTTTACGAACCTTGACGAACCTTGCTGTTCTACGTTGAACCATCTCGAGATCAGAATTAATCATACTTCTTGAGGATCCCAAATTGCACAGCAATACTCAAGTATGGTCAGGGAGGAATAAGCTATTTCTTTTACTTTAGATGAACATCAGATTTCCACTGGCTAACCTTTGCATCCCAACGCCTTTCCTATTTCGAATATGCTATTTAAAGGAAAAATTACTGCTGAGCGTGATTCCTATGTATTTATGATGCATCACGAGCGCAATATTTTAATTACAAATCGAGCAGAAATAGCCATATCTGGATTCATTTAGAGGCTTTGGACGACATAACTCCAAAAAATATCAGTTTTTATCTTTTTCGGAGATCGCAATAAAACGACGAAAACCCATAAATTTGCGTTTTGATCATTTATTATTAAAAAAAGAGATAGGATTGTTTATTATGAACTGATTGGCGGAGTGGTTAACGTGCTAGCGTGTTAACGCTCCAACCTCACGGTCCCTGGTTCGAATCCCGGCTAATCGGATTTTTCTGGTTAGGGAATGGTTGACTGAGTATGTTGTGTGTGTATGTGTGAGAGACATTAATAAAAAAGTGCAAAAAAAGGAATAAAAATAATAAAAGGGGTTAATTGGAGGAATAGCCTTCCTAGGCTAAAATTCGATCAAAAAATAAGACGGCATTATTATTATTATTTGAGTTTTTGCACTTTCTCAGCGTTTCCGCTGGAAAATATTCACCTGTCCATAGATGGTTAGGACTAGGCTCAGTCGACACGGAGAGAGAATTCACTCTAACCCATGTGATCTTATTATTAATTGCTGAGGAACTTGCGCACAATGTGACATGTTTGCAGTAATACTGCTTTCTGTGCTGCACCGATGGTATATTCCTCTAAACCAATTTTCTCCAAATTTTTACCAAAATTGTTGGTCATCAATCCTTCAACAGATATCACAAATGGGACAACCTGGACCTCTACCAACTTCCAGATATCCTTTAATTGCCACGCAAGCTCTTCGTATTTGTCTCTCTTTTCCATCTCTGTTCTTCGTATGTTATGAGACAGTGGCACAGCTATATCAATGATTATTGTTATTATTATTATTATTATTTGGAAGCTTTGACGAAGTTAATCCGAAGAAGGAACAGATTATAACTTTTGCGAAGAAAAAATCCTAAAAATACCCGTAAATGATTAGAATATTTGCCTAAAATTCGAAATAGATTTAAAAATTTAGAATCATTAAAAGCCTTTGACGTTCTGAGTCGTGAATATATTTTTACTTACGATGAGGAATTATTACAAAAAAAACACAGAATACTATAGGAAATATTTCAGTTTTATCGGCATGACACACTTAACTAATAGACGAAAACATATCCGACAAGAACCAGGATAAGGAACAATTTTTTTAAATAAGGGTAGCTGAAAACCCTAAAAAATTAAGAGAACCGGAATTTAGTTTTAAGCCATATTTTGGTAAAACATCGAGCAAAACTCGAGGAATAATCCAAATTAGGAATAAAATTTCCCTTTTTCTGAAGAGTTTACACAAAAAACTCATCGGAAGAATGATACTTTTTTGAAATAATTTGCTTAAAAATTGTAATAAACTATTCCAATTTGGACTCGTTTAACGACTTCTATGGGATCTATCAGCAAAAGAAATACATTAGCACTTTTTGCGAGCAGAAAATTCTACAAACTTAAAAAATAATAATTGGAGAAACTTCAGTTTTTTTAGTACAATTGGCCCAAATACGGATCTTAACACAATAACAAATAATCACAATAAGAACAAACATTGTATCCTTTTGTAAGCGTATTGCAACATTTATGGTAAGATTTATACGATTAGGATTGGCGAAGGCCAATGACTCGAATCGTCTCTCGTATCGAATTATTGGGAGTCGTTAAAGGTTCAATGGAGTATTACGTATTGATATTTCTCCGTTCTCAAGTACCCTCGGTTTGACTCGAATCGAATCGTCTCTCATACAAGAAATGCACGTAAAGTTCGTTTTGATCGATGGCAGAAATTTTTTCTTTTGCGGAATTATATCTGAAATATTGGTCGATCGAATTCGAGATGACAACCAAAAGAAAGGAAATTGATGGAAGAATCTTATTAAGGTCGTGGAATATCGTTTACGAGTCGAAATTGAGAGAATTCGGACAAAAAAAACGAAATTGTTTTGTAATTTCGTGGGCATAAACAATTCCCTAATGAAAAAGGTGATTGTTGGACTCTCATTCGAATTAATGCGGAAGATAGGCTCATCATACAGTTTCGCGGGGAAGGTAACACAGAAAGATTCCAAACGTAGAAGATAATCGCAAGAATTTCAAAATGTTACAAAAATTCAAATTTTTCGTAGCTTTTGTAGATAATTGCGTATACCTAAATATCAGATTAATGGAGAAATTTTGCAACAACGGAAACGAGTTTCGAAAAATAAATCTAGACATCCGGTTGACCGATTTACTCCAAAAGCTAATCAACTCTGATAGCACCTACCAGAAGGCTATGTGTGAAGTTTGGTATTGATAAACAAAAATATTTTTTACGTTAGAGCGCCCACAATCACTCACACACACTCACACATACACACACACTCCCGCTGAGGATTGTGTTTCTTGATCTTCCGATCGCCTTCTTATCATCCGATCATCACCTTGTTCACCACATCGTATCGCCACACATTCACGCATTTGGTGAGTCATTTCACAAGCCATTTAGTCATCGTTCATTCAATCTAAGTGACTCCACGTAATTTATTACGCGACATCGCGGTGTCCGTCCCGAGATCTTCTTCTGCCGCCTCGGTGGCGGCAGACGGAGCCTCGAGTACTCCGCAGATGGATAGCTCTCACGATTCCCGTTCATAAGGTATCAATAAGGGGCTAAGCACATCATCCCTTGATTTATTGGTGAAAATTGTTTCGCCCGTAGATGCAATTGTTCCGCCTTTTTTGCCATGTGCTTCGCCTTCGCCGCGACCTTCACCGGCGAAACCGGTTTCCCCGCCCCCTGCGCCCGCTTCCTCGAGGAAATCACCTTCTTCCCCCCCGGTAAGACGGCCGGTTCAGCTACCGCCCCTCTCGAGTCGGCAGGAAAATTTTCCGCCCCTCCTAGCTCTCGCCGTCCCCACTTCCACAGGCGCGCGCAACGAAAGGAAACCGGCGCCGCACGCCGAAAACTTCTCGGCAGGCCGGAAGAGCCCCCTCCCCCACAGCGCGAGAACCCTCGCCCCTCTCTATCCCCGTCTCTCGGCTGGTCGAGCCCAGCGCCTCCGAGCGAGTACCAAAAACCTCGCTCGTACGTAAACAGCGTTAAAAAACACGTCGCGGGCTCGTCGAGCGCCCGAGAAGATGCGCCACCGGCAAACTTTATGTTTTCAAAAAAGGTACCTCCCTACCATACCCTCGAACGGGATTCCTAGTACCTGCCTGGGAAGAGCCCGAGCAGCAAACAGTTGAAGACCGACGCGGCTGCGGGCGGAGACGACGAAGGTCTAAAGCAAATCGCGAATTATTACTGCGCCAACCCTGGGGTACCGGCAATCCCGTTTCAAACCCTGAGGAGATTCCTGCAGGAGGCAAAGGGCCACAACGAAGTGGTGAGGCTCGCGAAGGACTCCTTCGAAAACCTCCATGGCAGGGTCCTCGCCATAAACCAGTTCGTCGCCCCCAAGATCTGGCACCTCGTCCAGACGTTAACGCCGTCCGCGATCGCCATCAAGGAGATCCAGCGTAAACTCGTCCGTTTTGTCTGGAACGGGCGTATGCACTGTGTCTCCGCCGATAAACTCACGGCGCCCGTCGACCAGGGGGGGCTGGGACAGGTGGACGTAGAGAACAAAAGCCTAGGATTCCGGTTCCTCACGGCACAGAGGTTGCTCCTCCACGGGAACACGTCCACGTGGCAACGCGTGACCTCTGCGCTCCTCAGCGATGTGCTGGCCGGTCCGGATATCATCAGCTCTTTGTCGAACAACAGACCCTTCCGGGAGGTGACGCACTCGGACGGTTACCACCAGTCCGTGGCCCGAGCCTGGAGGCTGCTCCGGCCGAAGCGTCCTCGAGCACCGCGCGACAGCGATTCTACCGACGGACCACCCGAACTCCTGTTCGCAAGCGCCCTCTCCAAGACGGAGCGCAGGCTACCTCTGTCGAAGAGAGAGGCGTACAGGGAGTTCTTGCACCTCCGAAACAGGGACGTCTGGCCGTTCAGGGGAAAGCGAGACGAAGAGCCGATCAACTGGCGGGAAATGAGGGCTTCGGCGACCCTCGGACACCACGCCGACCCTCGGACACCACGCCGACGCGGCCTGGCGTTTCACCCACGGTGCCTGGGCGGACACCGTATTCCTCCACCGGGCCGGAATCAGGCCGGACGGGTTCTGCCCGTGGTGCCCAGACGAGGTCGGGGACGAACGGCATCTGCTGTTCGGCTGCCGAAAGTCCAAGCCCGTCTTGGGTGCCGTTACCGGTGCGATCAAGCGGATCACCAGGAGAGCGGTGGTCCTCGTCAGAGATCTTCACGCCGGCCTCAAACCCACAGGCACCACCGACAAGCGACGTTGCGCCCTCTCGAACTTCCTCATCAACCTCACGAAAGGCGTCGTGTATAACGAGTTGACGTTGTACATGCGAGGCAAGAGGGCGTACGTCAACTACCTCGTCGCCTTCAGCAACGCCCTCAGGAGCCGACTGGTGTCGGAAGGTGGAAGAGCGAATCTGAACGGAACGAAAGAGGCACACATCCGGTTCTGGGCGCAGGGAAGTTAACTGCTCGATCCCGAAACGGGCAGCATAAAAGAGTCGTGCAAGCTGCTGGCACCGTCATCGCCTTCTTCATCATCATCATCATCATCATCACCATCATCATCGTCTGCGTCTCACGCACATGCGCACGACACTCACCGACACCAACCACAACAGCACACGGTTAGGTTCCAGACTCTGGAATAGGGGGGGGGAACGGGGACTGGGTCAGTTGGGCAGGGGGACTGGGGAAGAGGGGCCGAGGTAGTGGGAGGGGGGTTTGGAGGGGAGGGTCGCGGGGGAGCGGGGTTGGGCGGGTTAGGGCGGATGGTGGCGGGGTTGGGAATTGTTGTGGTCGAGGGAAACCAGGCTGAGTCCTGGCGAACTCGGCGAGGGGGGTTCTGGGGATCTGCTGGGAAGGTAGGACGGTCAGAACTGGGAGGGGGTGCGGGCAAGGGGCCCGCACCGCCCCATTCACGCCAGACGGCCGTTCTTATTATTATTATTATTATAACGCATATACACAGACATGATTCCGAAAATGGTCAAAAAGTGTTCTAGGAACCCCAAAACATGTATTTCTGTTGAAATCTCGAAGTCGATTTTTTCATAAAAACAAAACTTTATCTATACTACGTATATGGAGAAAGTGAACATGGATAGATCTTATCCAATGCTTCGAAATGAGTCAAAATTTGATCAGTTTTACTCGAATTTATAGGGATTTAAGGCCGAAAAACTACAATTTTTTCCTATTTTTTCGCAAATTTCGCGAAAAAATAAAAACTTTCATAAAATAATGGGTTAATCTCCTCCAAAGCTTCAAATTCGATTATGGAAAAGTTTGAAACTTCAGGAACCACAAAATAATCGCAAAAATGTTTTCTGTCCATAATTTGCCTAAAAATCCAGATAAACTTGTAAATTTAGAAAACATTTTATGTTTTTAGAACTTATAAATCCGAATTACAATTTCGTGCAACCAGTTTAGTTTTGTGTTACTAATTTGGTTCCCAGAAAACATTCGAAACACGATCAAACAAAGTAAAAGAAATAGCGTACTTTTCTCTGACCTATACTTGAGTTTTGCTGATCCTCACGAAGTAGGATTAATTTCCGATCTCCAGGTGGTAGAGCAGCAAGGTTCGTCAAGGGAGATTTGACAGCAGTGGCTGTGATATAATCCCTCGGAAGGAACTCTCTTAGCGATAGAAGACATTGAGGGAAGCTTTTTGATTAACTCATCACTACCGATTTCGGGGAAGAGATTATTTATGTTGTTAAATATTTTGGAAACAATTTCCTTCAAAATCGAGCAAAAGAGTTGTCATTGGACTCGTTTCAAAGCTTACAACGACATCTATCTCAATATTGATCAGATTTTAAGTTTCGCGTAGCCGGAAACCAAAAAACGAAGAAAACCCGAAAAAGATTTTTTAATCTGATTTTTTGGCAAAATTTGACTAGGCAATCGAACAATCCAGCTCAGACTAATTTTGGTATAAGAAAACGAGAAAAAATATGCCAATTAGAAATCGTTGCACAGCTTTCGACATTAACTATCTAATTTAGGAATAGACATTTTATTGCACGACCAAAGTAAGAATCTTCATTTAATTTTCTTTCTTTTGGTACTTGTCTCGACTTCGTGTGATCATTATTCCTAATTTAACTGTGCAAATTAAACGATGCCTGCAAACTGTAAAAACGAACCTTACCTGCATTTCTTACGTAGAATATTTGCCCTGACCGAGCGTCGAACCAAGGATAATCATTGAAGATGTATTTGTAGTTTTCCTTATATATTCACGGCTTCTAGCGATCCCACGAATTTCAACTCTCTATTTTGCCGGGAAGTGCCTCAAAAAAATTCGAAAATCCTGTCAATGCATCATTATGGAACAAAATCAGGACTTTGGGGTCTTCTAGCATCTATCACACTGAGGTACAAAATTGATTTATTTCTATGTCTAGTACGTCGTAAAAATCCCCAGTCAGTGACACTTGTGGAACATGGTTTGAATTTTGATGAATGAGTCAGGAGTGTAGCTTAATATATTGTAATAGTAATATATTAATAGGCAAAGAAAAAACTTTTTACGTTTATAAGCGTATTGAGCACATGAAGTAAAGTATGATTTGGCATACTTAACCTCTACATGGAGAAGGATTGGAGAAAGTTAATACCTTTGTCCAAATTATCCTTGGTTCGACTCTGGACGACTGGAATCGTCGGTCATAAGAAATGCACGTAAAGTTCATTTTGATCGATCGCAGACACTTTCTCTTTTGCGGAATTTAATCAGAAATAATGGTCGTACAAATTCGAGAAGAACATCAAAAGAAAAGGAATTGAATAAAGAAACCAATTTCGGTTGTGGAATATCGTACTAGTGTCTTAATTACGGGAACAATGGCAAGATAAACGAAACTTATGTAAAATGTCTTCCTAGTAAACAAACCATACCCCCTGACGACCAAGGCGATTGTTGATTCCAAGCTCAAGCGTTTTCTGATTTGAATACACGAGTTGTATACCGAAGTTGAATACCGAATTGACAGTAGGGACTCAATAATTTTGAAAAAAGGGCAATTTGCTTGGATTTCAACATATGCAAACAATGACGCACAAGTAGCAGGGACAAAATAAAGACCACTTTATTTAAAGAGATTTTGAATGAACTTTCCGGTGGGATTAATAATTCAAAATCACAAAGACCCCAGAGGATGTACTCTTCCTTATTAATAATCATAGAAATGTCACCAAAAGTGCGTGTGTTCGACGCCAGGTGGGTGCAAACCTCCGTTTGAAATGCATCACGGCGGTTTTTAAGAATTTTTCCCAAACAACTAAGGTGAATCACGAATTCAACTCTCGTTTGAATATATAGGAAAAATCGCTATTAAAAATATAAAGGGAATAAAATAAAAACTTAAGTGAACTTTAAAAATTGAAATCGAACTATATATTTTTATAAATAATATCACCTTATACGAGTAAAATTTCCCTGCATTCTTCAAGCATATTAAATGTATCTATGATCTTTATTCACATGCCAACTTTTTAGTTCCAATGTTATTGAGGAGGGGTCGAAAAAAATCTGAAAAATCGAAACAATTTCTTATATTAGAGACGCCTGGTGTCGAACCTAGGACGTATTGGCAGATTCAAATCGAACTTATAACTTGGTAGGACCTGATCTGAATTAATGCAAAGTTTGAAGTCCATATCATACCGACGAGGTCCTTAAATAAGACTTCATATCCATATCTGAAATGCATAGGTCATAAATGTATCACTTCGATCGAACCAAGGACTATCAGCAAGTATGTAAAAAGCGTGCATAGAATATATTCATAATCTCTATCTACATGCCGATTTTCAAGTTCTTATTATATCGGGAAGTGATTTTTTTTATCTTAAAAATCGTCGCAATGCATTTTAAATGGGAGGATATTTGCCCTGGCCTAGCGCCGAACAAAGGATTATCTTCGAAGATATCTTCGTTGTTTTCGTTGAATAAGCAAGGCTTCCTGCTATCCCTCGAATTTTAGCTCTCTACTTTTCCGGGAAGTGCCTCGAAAACATTTCCGAAAATCCCGCAATGTATATTCATGGTGAGAATCGTGATTTTGGGCACGCTACGATAAAGAAGTGATAGTTACTAATGTAATACTAATAAATTGAGTCAGGGTACGGGATGGAATGGGATTTTTTAAGACGACAGAATATTAATAGAAAGCATGAATTTAATAAACATATTCAGAGAAATAACGTTCTCAGATGATGCAAACTATATAATGCGACTCCCCATGTTATAATTAAATTAGAGCCAAGGTGCTTGAACCACTTTCAACCAGCCAAAAGGCAGCTGGAAAGGTCTTTAAAAAGGCATAGATATAGACAAAGTTTGTGACAATGGAAGAATTGGACAGGCGAAAACATAATATTTGTTGTCATGAATGTACGATTAGAAAACACAATTTATGCTATTGTAATTGGAAAAGTAATTAGCGTTATATTTTTCGGTACGGTTGCTGCTACCGATGCATATTGAAATTTTATCAGTCATTGAACAAGCTGTTAGGAAAACATTCGTGATTTCGAGCGAGCGAAGAAAGCGTATTTTGGCTAACTCAAACTGAGGGTATTAGCGATAAAAAATACAGCTTGAGTCATGCCAAGGCGTAACACATCCGCGAGCCCTTTGTCTTAATCGTTATAACAGCATCGATAACTGACCACACAAAGGTAAACAAGTCCGACGCTACACAGCGCGTTATCTAATCTTGAATTTGGTTCTCGCTGTAGCAAACTTCGTCTACCGAACAAGTGTTAGGTAACTCGTTCGTAATTATTTGGAGATGAAATTGAGTTGTACTCACTTTTCCAAAGAATAATAAACCTCGAAGTCCCTGGAGTCATGCTCGTTGTTCAGCAGTGTTGCCACATCGAGTAGATCACAGAAGAAACGAAGTCGCGGGTTCGACACGAAGTTTGCGCAATATCTTCTTCCAGAAGGTTCCAGGGCGAAGGTTTTAAAGTCCTTAAATCGATGATTAATGAGAAATGCATGAGCTGTCGCTTAGGATCCGATGCGAAATTAACTGGATGCTCTTACTGTAATTTCGGAATCCTAATTCAGTGAGGAAATCGTTTTTCCTCATCCGATTCACGAATGTACGTAATTAAACTCTTTTAAATTTCATCTGCATCTTGACATGTCTGGGTTTCTTTTACATGACTCTGTTTACTTATTTTCGACAATACTAAAAATTATGTTAAATAGAGAGCAATAAATGCTTAAATTTCTAAATTCATGTTGAATCGTTCGCCTCAGAGAGTGAAAAATCGGTTTACTACGACATCCTTTCGCTATGACAAACCGTCGCTCACTGAAATTCTTTGCAATTGCTTCGGTTGTAAGGTTGGGGGCTAAGGGCTTTAGAAGGAAACGTGCTATCTCTCCCAAGGTTGAACAGAATAGTATTGAAGGTCGGTACCCCACGGAAAAGCTCTCAGCCATATCCCAAACAGTTTGGATTTGTGTTTTACGATCGATTATTAAGAGATGAAAATTTAAAAGGGCCATTTCAGTCATTCCTAGATTAGATCGTGATAAAATTTATCGTGGAACTTATTTTTCGGATCTACGCACACTGTTTCTTCCCCCTGAATGTCTTTTGAAAGAGATAAAGTCGTTTAAATTGAAAAATATTGAAGGACATCTCTAAATCTTCTATTTCTCGACAATAATAATAATAACTTAATAAACTCATACAGGTTACACCAAAACATGTAAAAAGTTGTAGAAAATACATTATCTGTAACTTTTGTATGTAATTGTATATACCTACATTACATTCTGACAGAGATATGTATGAAAAACTTCCATTTCTGGATAAACAACAACTTCCGGTTAACCATTATTCAAGAATAACTCCTAAACAATCAGTGTTACCAAAAAATGTTTCAATCAAATGATGTAGTAAAGTACATTATCTATAACTTTTGTATATAATAGTACATACCTACATTGCATTCTAACAAGAGATATTTAAGAAACAAAATTTTGTTCCGGATAAACCGAAACTTCCGGTTAAGCGATATTCATCAAAAACTAATCAACTCTTCGGATTGTTAGGAAAATACTAAATAAAAATTTTGAAAATGATCGGATAATTACTTTTTAAGATAGAGCGCCCACAAACGTTTTTACCACAGACAGACAAACAGACACACAGACAGACATGTTTGGGGAAATAGCGAAAACGAACTCTATGGGCCCCAAAACATCTATATCCGTCGAAATCTGGAGTTTGAATTTTTTGTGAATACAATACTTTCTCTATATTACGTATAGGGAGAAAGTAAAAATGTGGAAATATATTAAGCGGAGTGTTGTGTGCGGTCCCTGCGTGCGGGAAAGAATCCTGCGGCTGAATGCACAAAATATTTCTCGGAGTCGTTTATGCTGAACGCCTAGGAAAAATCTTGGGTGCTCGTGGAATATTTAATCCGAGGAAAGAGAGCCAGTGGCGTATTACCTCGAGTATTTTACATTATTCAATAGTTAAGGACAAAACGTCAAATTTATCCGAAGAAGAATGGGCGAAATTTCCCTAACGACATTTCGTTGTTGCATGGCATTTTCTCCGATCTATTCCAACAGAAGAATTAAAAGGAACTATTAAGTGATAAGAGGCTACTGTCTTATCAGTAGAAAATTGAGAGACACTTTAAACAAACCTTTTTAGGAATTCTATTTCTAGTTTTTTCGACGCATAAAATGGCTAATGATAAGGCTTCAGAAGAGTTAAGGGGGTGTTCTCTTGTAACGGCCGTTTTTCAAAGCGTTTTTCAGAATTTTACTGTGAGGAAGAATAAAATATTTTTCGATGCGGTTTTTATCTTAAGTTTTATTGATCTTTAAACTACAAATAAAAGGAAAATTTGGTGAAAAAACTTTCGTTGTTTGGCCACTGCACCCTTGCAATGTTAGTCCTTCCAAAAAAAGTTGGTCGATGGTTCGCACGATAGCGCTAATACAGTTGGTCTGAAACGAGCATAAAATATTTTTACCAATTAACAACGTTGTGATTATCGTTAAACGGGGACGTTTTTAATTACGATAAAAATTTTCAAAATGGTGGGAGAAGAAAAAAATAATTTTTCTCCCTTTTTTCGTCTTAAACAAATTCGTCAAACATTTGTTATTAATAATAGGGGGATAAATCGCAGTCAAACGATAGCAAAAAATATTACCACGCATTTAAAAAGAAACCGCATCTAAATCCGTGTATTAGTTTTCTAGGAATCGTGCGAACCAGTTTGAAAAACGTCGTTTTGAGAAAAACGCGTTCAAAGTTTCAAGTTTGCTTTTTTTCGGGATTGTGTCACTTACAATCAATCGTTGATTCCGAGGCCGTACAACACACCTTCCTCGATCTCTGCGAACTCGTCTTTAGCAGAATTGCACTCTCTCGGATAGATCCTGGCCCTTTTAGCGAGATCGCTCATGCGCCCCTCCGAACGGATGATCCGTCCCGTATTAGGCCACAAAACAAATTCAGTCCTTGAAAACCAATTCCCAAAAGACGTATATTAAGCACAATACTACGACGGTTGGTTTCTTTGGCATTTCTTATGAGTGGGCACGAATTCATCAAAACATCACTTCCACACTTCTTGCATTTCATGCACTCTGTAAAGCCCAAGCCACGTTCACTTTTCCGCTCAAATGCTACTTACCCATGGCAGTCCTTGCAAACTACAAGTGTAGCATGTGTGGGGAAGACAGAGAAAATATCGATGAAATTGTAGCTTAGATGTTCGTTGACGACGAAGTCAGTGGCACTTGCGCTCCCAATTTTATTTGACGACGTGCTAGCGTACTCGGTAAATTTCTCGGGCTTGCCGACGTTCCTTTGCAAACTTTTATTTTTTGTTCGATAAGCAAAGGTTCTTTTGCTTCGGGAACCCTTCCTATCCATGGTTGAACAGGCAAATTACTCGCGAATCCAAAAGAATATGGAGAAGAATATTTCGAAACGATTGGACGCAACCACGACGAAAACGAAACTAACTACATCCAACCGAAACCGTAAGAGTGTGTTAGTCACAGACTTTTTTTCTCAAACCATAGCCCTATTTTACCTTCCTCGGATATCGGAAATAATTCAGGTATAAACACCTGAAACACAAATGATTTCCGGAGCGCCATGTGCAAGCTCGGCACACTGCGAGAGCGCCCCTAAACTTGCCTCGTGACTTGGTTTAGGTTTCGAATCCGGCAAAATCCTTTCGGTATCTTATTTTTAGATAACTAAACTTGAAAATAATTTTTTTTTAATGTTAAATTTTTTCAAAATGTTACATGAGAACACCCCCTTAATAAGATAACAATTAACACTAAATAAATTTAATGATTGAGCAATAAATACATTACATTAAATATGGCAAGAATGAGAATAAATATACACAGAGATCATAGCAAAAATTCAAAAGAAAAAGCAAATGCAGTGCTATCCGTCTGTAAATTCAGCATATACTAAGAACTGAAGATCTTCTCAAAATGGCAAACTAACGAAAATTATTTTATTTTAATTTCATGATCTCAAACCAATATTTGATTCCCCATTTGGTATTCTTGAAATTTGTCTCCGTCTCCCAATAAATCCGACTTGAGGGTTTAAAATCTGTGAGACAGAGAGGTCAAAAACTTCATATTCAATCGCTTTCTAATATAAAAAAATATATGTTTAAGATAATTTTAGTCAAAACCCTTCGGCAATACTAATAGGTATGTGTATCAGACCTAGTTTTGAAAAGGTCATTGACCTCGAGCAGCTGATTTCCCCTTCGACAGGAATCGGCTCTGGGACCTGTCGGTTGCATAATCTATAGGATAATAATTCTTTACGAGTGCATCCGTATAATCGTACGAGAATTTAATCATCATCTTTGTCTCCAAGGATATTTTACGCACACAAACTTACATAAAAGGTTCGGCAATTTCGTTTGAATTCTCTCAATTACTACTCGAATACGATATTCCACGACCAAAATACGTACGGCCATTATCTCTGATTTAATCCCACAAAAGAAAACATGTCTGCAATCGATCGAAACGATCCTTGCGTTTATTTCTTATGAGAGAGACAATTCGAAGAACAGCTGATATAAATCGCTTAACATTGGCAAGATTCTAAGACTTATTATCATTATTATTAGGGGTCTTTATTAGGCGAGATCGAGATATAGCAGAGCGAACCCTTATATTCGCTTATGGAAAAAATTATTTAAAATGCGGTCAACGTGGGGATGCAACATTAAAATAAATCAGCTGATTTATCAAGTGAAAATCACATTAAAAATATATATGATTTAATTTAACGTTAATTCATACGAAATTTCCGAATGTGCAAACCTCAACGTGGTATGACGTTTTTCACATGCCCTTGCAATACTGCTAAAGTTATCAAGAAAAGCTAAATATTCGTAAAGAAAAAGGAAAATGTAGTCGAGAGCGTTAGACTGACCTGAGATATAATTCGGATTTTTTCGCTTTTTTAGTAAATAAAAAACATCGCATTTGTTAGTGAACCTACACACCAATGCTAGGCATAAATCTAAGATATAAAGGAATAAAAATACATAGAATAGGAGAATATACCCAAAACGTTATAGATAAAACCACAGACTTTCAATTGTTTATAATGAGTCGTACATTTAATCACGCAACTAGCTATCAAAAGTAGCAGACTTTTTCTTTGGAAAATACATGAAAGATATGATAACTGTCTACGATCACGTGATGAACTATTTCATCGAACAAATGCACTTCGATATTAATCCTAAAAGAGAAGAACCGACCAATGTTTCTCCCACCGAAATGCCTTCCTTACCCCATTGTTCCTTCTTGATTTACGAAAAAGGCGCCTGATTATGCTGGAGTCGCACAAATAGATGCAGCCGGAGAGTAGTCCTTTCCATTTATTATTCTCTGAATATATAAATAGAAATTGGGAGCACATATGATTGGTCCATTTGTAGCATTTTATAATAATATTACCCCGTAAGAAAAAACATTTACTTCAATACCTCTTAATCAAACGAATATAACACTAACGTTGAGTCACTAAAGTCTCTTGGTGAATACACACTAATTGGAAATATTGCTGTCTAATTAAAAAACTTGGGAGTAATATTCACATAGTTGTCAATTATATTGATACTTATGTAAAAGATTACAGTGGAATTGTTCACCTATCAGACAGTGGTACTGGACAGCAGTTGGTTTCGAATATATATCACCTCATCATCGCAAATGTTAATTCCGAACCCAATTCAGTGTTAATTTAGAGTCACGCATTCATCTCCGGAAACACAAATATTCTACGAAAGTTTCGACGCACTACTCATTCCTTGGATTGCGTTCGGTTTTGACGTGCGTTTCCACTTCTTGCGAAACAGCAGTTAATTCGGAAACATACGAGGCAGAGAGACTTCTGGATGCGGGGAAAGTCTACCTAACGACATTCTGTAACACATTGCGACCGATGGTTTTTATAACAACTTCGTAAAAGAGACAAACACTCGGCTGAGGAAGTTTTCTTTCTAAATCCAAAGTGCAAGAACAACGAAAACGAAGGAGCTAACAGTTCCGATATAAATGAGTACAACTTCATCACTAGGTATATTATAAGAATGAAATATTCGCTACAATATAGCTCATACTATTTACTACTGGGCGGTATCATCATGTTTATATCAAAACAATTGATGAGATGAAGCGAATAGATTTCTAAAAGATTGTTCCCAAAAAAAAAGGTTTTCTGTGAATCTTAACTTCAATAATTTCCGTTTTAGTCACGATGCATAATTCAAAGAGAGTTTATACACTGACTCGTAGCGTATTTTGTAAGTTTAAGTTTTTATTATATTCACATTCTAGCAATGACAAAAAAATTAAAAAGGGATTTATGAACTATTTTACGCGAGCACTGGCCAAAAAGCAGATATCCGTAAACCGAAACTTCGCTGATGCATTATTTTGTCAGTTTATAAACACCAAAAATCTGATGTGGCCAACACATGACTCTCTCCGTATTTATTGAAAACGTAAGCTTATGCCGGTAATATATAAATAACTCCAAAACAATAAAAGTTACAGGAAAATGTTTCATACAAGCTTTGTAGTTCTGCATTCTGACAGAGATAAGTATGAAAAACTTCAATTTCTGGGTAAACAACAACTTCCTGTTAACCATTATTGAAGAATAACTCCTAAACAATCAGTGTTACGAAAAAATGTTTCATACAAAAGTTGTAGTAAAATACATTATCTATAACTTTTGCACGTAAGTGTATATACCTAAATTGCATGTTGACAGAGATATGTATGAAAAACTTCCATTTCTGGATCAATAAATACTTCCGGTTAACCATTATTGAAGAATAACTCCTAAACAATCAGTGTTACGAAAAAATGTTTTATACAAAAGTTGTAGTAGAGTACATTATCTACAACTTTTGTGTGTAAATGTATATACCTATATTGCATTCTTACAGAGATATTTAAGAAACAAACTTTTGTTCCGGATAAACCGGAACTTCCGGTTAAGCGATATTCTCCAAAAACTAATCAACTCTTGGCATTATTAGTAAAATTCTAATTATGAATTTTGAAAATGATCGGATAATTAATTTTTAAGGTAGAGTGCCCACAAACTTTTTAACCACAGACAGACATGTTCGGTAAAAAATCTGATGTGGCCAGCACATGACTTTCTCCATACATAAGATGTAAATATTTATCTACGACAGTAATTTCGAACTCTATATTCAATTGAAACTTAGAAGATAAGTAATTAATTTCTTTCATATTATCTTTTACGTCACAAACATTATAAATAATGTTTTTCGGGACATGTTCGATGAAAAACGATGAAATTGGCCTTTCGCCCCAGCGCCCAGAGCGCCCACAATGTACATAATCAGGAACTTCCGGTTCATCAGTATTTCACAAATTACTCCTACACAATCAGTGATAAAAAAGTATGTTTCGTACAAAAGTTATAGTAAATTAAATTTGCTAAAACTTTTATAAATAATAGTATATACCTATATATCATATTTATGGAGATATTTTGATACCGGAAATGAGCATTGAAGACTGAAGCTCGACTTCCGGTGAACTGATTTACTCCAAAAACTAATCAACTCTAACTACATCAACCAAAATACTATATTTGAAATTTAGTGTTGATCCGACAAATAGTTCTTATGGTAGAGCGCCCACAAAGTACACAATCAGCTACTTCCGGTTTATAAGTATTTTACGAATAACTCCTAATCAACCGGTGATACAAAAATATGTTAAATACAAAAGTTATAGTAAATTATACTATCTAAAACTTTTATAAGTAATACAATATACCTATATATCATATTTATGGAGATATTTTGAAAACCGGAAATGAGCTCTGATGAATAAAGCTCGACTTCCGGTTTACCGATTTACTCCAAAAACTAATCAACTCTGACAGCACACAGGACAGTACTATATAGGAAGTTTGGTATTGATACCACTAATACTTTTCACGTTAGAGCGCCCACTATCACACATGCACACACACACACATACACACAGACATCATTCCGAAAATGGTCAAAACGTGTTCTAGGGACCCCAAAACATGTATTTCCATTGAAATCTCGAAGTCGATTTTTTTCATGAAAACAATACTTTCTCTATACTTCGTATATGGAGAAAGTAAAATTCTGATGTGGCCAGCACATGACTTTCTCCATATATAAGATGTAAATACTTATCTACGACAGTAATTTCGAACTCTAAACATTATAAATAATGTTGTTCGGGACATGCTGGATGAAAAACGATGAAACTGGCCTTTCGCCCATAGAGCCCAGAGCGCCCACAAAGTACATAATCAACAACTTCCGGTTTATCAGTTTTCAGGAATAACTCCTAATGAATCAGTGATACGAAAATATGTTTCATACAAAAGTTATAGTAAATTATATTTTCTAAAACATTTATAAATAATAGTATATACCTAAATATCATATTTATGGAGATATTTTGAAAACCGGAAATGAGCTTTGAAGAATGAAGCTCGACTTCCGGTTAACCGATTTACTCCAAAAACTAATCAACTCTTAAGAAACTAAATAAAGTACTATATATGGAATTTGGTGTTGATATAATGCATCGTTTTTAAGTTAGAGCGCCCACAAAGTACATAATCATCTTCTTCCGGTTTATCAGTGTTTCACGAATAACTCCTAATCAACCGGTGATACAAAAATATGTTAAATACAAAAGTTATAGTAAATTACATTATCTAAAACTTTTATAAGTAATACAATATACGTATATATCATATTTATGGAGATATTTTGAAAACCGGAAATTAGCTTTAATGAATAAAGCTCGACTTCCGGTTGACCGATTTACTCCAAACACTAATCAACTCTGACAGCACTCACCACAGTACTATATATGAAGTTTGGTGTTAATACGACCAATATTTTTCACGTTAGAGCGTCCACTATCACACACACACATACACACACACACACACACACACACACACACACACACACATACACACAGACATCATTCCGAAAATGGTCAAAACGTGTTCTAGGGACCCCAAAACATGTATTTCCGTTGAAATCTCGAAGTCGAATTTTTTCATGAAAACAATACTTTCTCTATACTTCGTATATGGAGAAAGTAAAAAGCTAAAACATGCTCTATGGGCCCCAAAACATCTATTTCCGTCGAAATCTGGTGGTCGAATTTTTTTGCGAATACAATACTTTCTCTATACTACGTATAGGGAGAAAGTAAAAATTATACACCTGACTATGGATAATAGTATATCGCATTATATAGTATTTATGGCTTTCACGTGCAAGCAATGAACAACTAATTATAAAGATTGTTAATTGGATTATAATTTAGCTTAAATCACATTCCAATTATTAATCGTTAGTACATTTGAAAAATGCTATAAAAGCGTATTTTTTATTAATTAATTTATATATGATCCAGCCCAGCATCCAAACGTGGTCCAGCGCCTCACGGACGCTGTCAACCACTTCTGAGATAGACGAAACTTAGGGGCTACCGCCATCTTGCAATCCAAATACATTCCCATTCTAATAGACGAGGACAAAATCCCACTCCCCTCCCTCCCTTCCCCTCCCTCCTTCCCCCTCCACTCGCCAAAGCTATCTCCAATGAATTCGTACGGGGTTAAATCCAGGGATTCGACAATACCATACCTCTCCACAGGTCGACAACTGCCTCAAAATCGAATAAAAGTTCTGTTTTAACAGTCAAAATCATCGTAATTCCGACGTTGTAATGACATTGGATTGCATAAATAAGAAAATCTATTTAATCATCTTTCTATCGGTGTTAGTCTCGATTTCCTAAGGTCATTAATTATAATTTTAAAGTGCGATATAAATAGAGACTGTAAACACCAAAATGTACTAAACGCGTTTATTCTGAGGGAGTCTTATAAACACTTTTAAACGCTGTCTCTCCAGAGTCATTCCCAAGAAGGGAGTTCCTCCAATAGCCTCACATGAAGGTTCCTGTGTAGAATTATGACAGAAGGCTTTTCGATGCCCTCTAACGAGTAAACTATGAATCCAACTGAAGTGTGGATCTTCGCCGTATTGAAATACATGACCTGTGAAGGAGGCTAATTCTTACCCGAGGGTCTTTGATTGACGGAGGTGCTTGGATCGGTTGCCAAGGCGACGGATTGACGTAGTTTTACATTAGATTACAGTCTTCGTCTCCGCTGTCGTCTGAATGAGTCAGTGCAGGGGGGAGAGGAGGGGAGGTTACCATGACGACAGAGAGTGGTGAACAACAATACGGGAAGAAACAAAAGAGGAGCGACGGATAATTCGAAGTGGAAACAGATGAACGCAGAATATTGGAGATACGTAAGTGATAAGAGGTGTGTTGAAAACAGAAGAACTACGATTTTGAACAGTTGAATATCGAATATAAGGGAAGGTAAGCAGGTGAAGTAAGGGATGTAAAGTTTGAGTAAAACAAAAGAAAGGCGATATTTTTATTTCAAATTTAACAGAAGACGTGCGAATATGTTCTTTGTTCCAATACTTAAGGGATGGTTTAAAAACAAAAGAAAAACGATATGACGATGCAAATTGAAACAAGTTAACCACGAATAGCTCCTTCTACTGCGATAAAGCGAGCGCTACGTAATTTAATAAAGCAATGAAATTTAAAATAAGCTTAATAAATGAATATATTTATAAATATTGACATTCATAAATGTAATTATGATAAAAATAAACAATTAAAAAATAAATAACTGTTAATATTGATATAAATATATAACTTGACGCAATTAAATGATCTGGAAATACAAAGCGAAGGGTAAAATAAACACAATTTTCACAGCATCGAAAAAAATATCATGGAATTAAATAATTTATAATTAAATAAATATTATTTAATTATTGAAAAAAAAAATTAAATAATAAAAAATGGGAAATCGAGTGAAGTCTTACAAGGAGAACCAGAAATGAATATTACACAGTTAAGTATCGAAGCATCCCGACACGAAATTCGATTGTTCCTAGGAAATATGTTATTTTTAATTTTCAGTTTTTATTCGTTTCAAATAAATTAAATTTTAAACAGTACATTATAGGTCTTTGTAAAAACATGAAGCTGAATTTAAATGTCCAAAGTTAACTAATGGTTTTATTGCCATAAAATGTCGGCTCTTCTTCCCAATAATACATGTCTTATTATCTTTCCTTTATATTCGATATCAGCGTTGAGTTCAACAATCACCGACGTCGTTAGGGAATTGTTTACGTTCACAAAATCACACAAATCTTCCGTCATTTTCGTCTGAATTCTCTCTATTTCGACTCGAATACGATATTCCACGACCGAAATAAGAATCTTCATTCAATTTCCTTTCTTTTGGTGCCCAACTTCGTAGAACCATTATTTCTAATTTAATTCGGCAAAAGTAACAATGCCTGCAAGGAACGAAACAGAGGTTCATTTATCATGGAAACGTATTTTGGATATTATTTCATAAGAAAGAAGATTTATTTCACTTCGTCCTTTTTAAACAAGTATAACACTATGGTTAATTTTAAATTTTAAATAAAGGTCGTCCATTTTAATTTATTAATTAACGTGGTGAAATTAAGGCTTTTGGAGCAGAGCCGTGGTCAAATTCAAACCTAATTGAGATGCAAGGGTTTTAATATCTGTGAGACGGATAGGCCAAAGACTTCATATTCAATCTCTTTACATTCAAATATAACAAATCATAACAAGTCATAAACCTTCGTCAAGACTAACAGGTATGTGTGAGTTTGCGAATGATCTACTTTTGGAAAGGCCATTGACCTTAATCAGCTGGTCTTTCATGCGTACTAACCGACATCGCCTTTGGGTCTTTGCTGGTTGCTGGTTTGCTGGCATAATCTATAGGATACCGCTGACTGAATACTGAAAAAAGAGGGACGAAAAATAAAAAAGGGTCTTTTTGGACATGATTATCTCAACTCCTCTGCGTGTTTTGCCAACGGAGTGTGTTATGAATAGTGCTCTACTCTGCTAGAAGGCTTCTGCTTCCACCAGAGGATATCACCAGAGGCACCCATTGAATTTCTCTGCAAGGCGCAGAATACCTCTCAGTCCGATTTTATTTTTCCTTTTGGGCTTTGTGAAATTATAAAGAACCCGATGTAATGTTTTTTTTATTTCTTTAATTTTTCCTCTTTTGCTTTGTGAAGTAATAAATTGTTTTTGTCTTTTTCTAATAGCGGATATTTGGATCGGGAATTTCGTAATTTCTCGAAATCAACTCATCCTTTCTTTTGACAGCCAGGGAACCCAAAGCGAGAAAAATTATGTTATAAATTTAACGTTAATAAATTGTAATTGATTTACATTTCAAACTTTATGGTTCAAAAGAACTACATGGATTCAATAATGCGGACATATTTAAACGTGCATACTTATCTAAAAGATTGAAATTAAGACCCGTCATATATGACGGGGGAATTCACTGATAACTTATCAAAAAGTATGAGCATTCATATATTATATTTATGCGTTAAACGAGATATTTCAATTAGAGTGGGGCTGCACGAATTAAAATCGTAACTTAAATATGAAGAAACCAAGTTAAATAGTTTTATCAATTGTAAATCAAAGATAGTCCGAATTGTATTTTTTTAATTTCTGCTGTTGTATGCCTTATTTACCCAATATCTCGCAGCCACAAAAACATCGATGCTGTAGAGTATTTGATCACTTGATTCATTTAAAAATATCGCGTTTGAGGAAGTTTCACACAGGAAGCATCGAGAGACCCATCGGGGGATTTATATCAAAGAAAAAGAGTATATCGTCCGATTTTTCGAGAGTGGAAAGTACTGAAGCAGCGAGAATAAGACGGTAAGGTTACAGATAGATGCATCTTCATATTTAAAACGCGCTTCAGATGGTAATAGTGGCCAAGATGTACTCCTCCCTGGAGCATAAGCGATCTCTCTGACGATTCCCCTGGGAACGGACCACAGAATAACCACAATAGTGAAGGTGCAAGAAAAAACACTCCCCGAGTTTCCTAATGTAGAATTTCCATGCCAATCTCAAACAGTTTAAATATGCGTCAAACTTGTCGCCGAATCTGCAGAGAAAGTGTTTGGACAAAGAAACAGGGATGGCTACATTACAGCAACCTTGCTTTCAGGATCAACAGGACCATAAGTCTGAATTAAAGACCACATCCTTGAATGCATCCACATAACTGGTCGGATGGTTGGGTGTGGGTGGAACACGAATCGTAGCCACCTCCTCGTGATGAGTTCCTGATATAAGTTAATAATAATAAATGAGCAAAGAGCTGCAAAATGATTTACCCTCATTAATACAGCATTTACATAATCATAAATATAACAAATTAATAACAAAGTTGGTCCTACGTTATCAAAATTTTTTTCTGCTTACAAAATGGCAAATAACTCGTTTTTAACGTGAATTCGGAAGTTTGAGCCGCATTTACGTACTCTATATGAAGTGTATAAGTTATAAAATTATCTTTCCCACTACATCAATAATAAAGTACCGTGAGGCTATTAGAAATTAAAAGTCGTAGTGCTTATAATTTTAGCGTGAAGGTGAATTTAGGGGTTTTTTGTGATTTTTCTTAAACTTTAAGGCCGTTTGTGCGAACTTAAGATATAATTTAAGATTTTTTCCTTATTTTTCAGTTAAATATGTACGCTACAAGGGCCAAATCCGCGCGGAGAAAAACCGTCGTCCGTTGCACTCTCGTGTTTTGACAGGAACAGGATGGATTCCCTTCCACGGAAACAGCAGACAGGTCTGATTTGGTGGTTTTCTGCACTTTTTTAGGTGGTTCTTCTCCGATTCATCATCTGCTTTGCGCACAAGAAATCGATCTAATCATGTTTGTCTCTTTCTTTGTTGCAAACATTTTCTGAAGTGCGACATAGCATTGTCCTTGAATTTCGGAGTCTGTCGTTTTTCTGAGTTTTTCTATATTTCATTGATTTTTCCTTAATTCGTCTTTATGAGCGTCATTGACTGCTATCACTTAATAGCCTGATTCACTGAATAAGTAATCCGCAAATTGCTCACGAACTGCGTTCACTCATCAACATGTCTGCACTGTTTCTAAGGAACGATGCTGTGCTATGTCGGGGTTGCCTACTGAACTGGTCGGCAGTCTTGGTCTTGAACCGAGTTGGTCGTGAACTGAGGCGGTCGTGAACCGAGGTTCCACTGTATTAATCTGGATAATACTGTATTAATCTGGATATACTACGGCATTTGGTTCCGACAGTGGAATGTAATTCCTTTAAACACCTGTAATATCTTAGCTTATTACTTGATCATATCAGTCCCTTTTCTTTCAATCTTTCCTAAATATTCAGTAGCACACAATTTTGCACTACTTATAGAGGTTTCAAAAAAAGGTGGAATTTATGTTTTTCAAACTTTCTTTCATCCTATGTCACTCGAAAAAGTTTTCAGTATTTTCCAGGTTTATAAGTAGCTTCAAATGCATTAATTCAAAGATGCCCTGCTGGTTGCAGCTTTATGAAGATGCGTTTTGCACCAGTTGAGAAAGCAGCTTCTACAGTTTTCTTTTATAGGGATATTTTTTCATTATTATTGTATCTTTTATGGGCTTGCTTTAATCATTCATGTATCATTAACGAGATTTTGTGTAATGAAGATGTATTTTTTTATGAAATATAAAGTCTATTGATGAAACTTCAGTTTTGTTCTTTGAGACAGTATATCCTTCTCCTACCCACTCATGTGTTTTGTTAGTTCCAATTGGAATATTTTTATAATCTAAGAATTAATCTTAGCTAAATTAAATTGTGATGCTAACTAGATGCCTAAGCTTAGTTAATCTGTTCATTTTTATTTGGATTGAATCCAATTCTCCTAATTATATAATTATTCAATGATCATACAGCTGTTTCAAGTTTCATGCAGACAGCAGATATTTTGTAAATTTACAAATAGAATTACATAGTATTTGCATTTAAATTGATGCTGTATACACTCACAGATAAAAAGCATTTTTTACAAAACCTTTTGGTTAGTGTCTTACAGAAGGATTTGTAATTATATATTGAAAAGTCTTTAAGGACCTTGTAAACAAATCTCAATTGAGATTTTTTACAAAATTATCCAGTTATTTTACAGTATTCGACTATATCGATAACTCTAATTTCGAAAAGGAAAAACGGTCCTTTCAAAAGTGACAGAAATGAAATTTTCACATTTTTGTTATCCAAAAAAAATTGTAGAATAGACATAAATATCTTGCTTCAAATTATCATGAAAAATTTCGTATGAGACATATTTTTGGCATGAGCTTTTTTAATGAAGGGGTAAATGATAATGAGAAGTGAGTTCTATTAAAAAATTAGATGGTTTCATAACTTTAATTCATCTTTTAATCGAGCATCACATTCAATATATAAACCCTTCAATTATTGGTCTAAATGAAATCTGGGTAACCGCAGATCTAATAAACATTCTTGTAGAACAGAGAATTACAAAGTTAGTGACAATTTTTCAAGAGAAAACCCTTCAAGAGGCAGATCATGTTATTGAAAGAAATTGAGTCATTGGATATCAAAATAAATATATGATTAATAGTAGAAGATATTAATTGCCAATGACTGTGACATTAATGCATTTACTGAACTTAAACTGTGATTATCTACTGAATTTGAACTGTAAGAAAAGGCTCGCTGAAAATATCAAGTCTATAAACCTGTCTCAAGGAATTCCTGTTGTTTAGGTGAGTCCCATGGTTAAATCATAAATTTCAATGTACCAACAAGAGTAACTGGTAAAACAACAACATGCATTGACAATATATCAACTAACATGTCATATGGAACAAAGGAGCCTTTGTTTGTGGATCTAGGACAATCTGAGCATATTCATATAACTTCCAATGACATCTGCATAAACAGAATATAAATAAGTGAAGTAATATTCTGTAACATAATTTAAGCCTAGAGAATAGGTTGAAGTCTGTTGACCTAGTAATGAATGAAGAATGGCCACTTGACAATATTAAATGTATTGATGAAAATTATAAATATGCTTCATCATGAAAATATCAGACATCTTCAATTATTGTATTTCTTTGTGGCCAAAATAAAAGTAAAAACAAATCTTTTCACATAAATCGTTTTAAACCTAGTATAATTACATACAGAAAATAAAGAGACTTTAACATATGGAATCGAAACACTTTGGAAATGTCTTTCTGATTAACCATTATAAGAAATGCAAGAAAATATCAAGTAAAGCAATGACAAAATCTAAACAGATAGCTTAGGTCAAAATACATTCAAAATTCTAATAATAGAAGCTATGCCTAAAGGCTAGCAGCAAAAGATCAGTTACCCATACAGCAAAAATATGTGAAAGTGGTCTTCTTAAATGGAAGTATAATAGATGATGAAAGAACATTAATGGGATGTTTCAGCAACTAGCTTACAAACATTGGCAAAGAGGTAACTTATACTCAATTCATGGAAATGTTGCAGTAGCATGAGAGTTTATCATATCCTGAGACAAAACCTGAGGTTTAATATTTTATTACCACAGAAAATACCAGGAGATCATGCAGATGGGATGAAATCCCATCACTACTAAATCAGAGATTTTGAAGATTACTTAAAAGATCCACTGTCTACATTAGTTAATTAATAATTTCAAAGTGGTGTTTCTCCAATTAAACCTCAATTATGCCATTGTAAAACCTTTACACAAAAGTGAGCCAAACAATGTACTAAAAAATTACTGCCCAAAACTACTGATATCAAATTTCTCTAAAATATTTGAGTTGCTGCAAATAAATGCCTCTCTAATTACACTGAAGCCAATCAACTCATCCCAATTAACAACGGCGTATATGTCAAAAGGAACATTCCATATTGACTGCTTTAACAGATATAATAAACGATAGATTTCACATACCTAAGATCAATCTAACACAACTCCGGGACTGTGAGTTTTATTTTGGAAGTATAAATGATTGTGTCATTGATGAAACTCTAGTTCACAAATTGAATCATTATGGTATAACCAGTAATAATACATTGGTATATATCTTATACACCTGGTATGAACAAAAAACAGTAATTAACTATCAAAAACAAATTTCCACATCTGTCTGGAAAACTTTAATGACAGGAATTTTTCAGGGATCTGTTACTGAACCATGATTATATATATGTAAACCATCTTTCTTGTAATAAATCATCTCCTGTTAAACACAGACAGTACTACTGCTCTCATAAAAGGAAAAGCTCTTAACAGTCTAGGATAAAACCTAACACAAAGATTAGATAAACTGAAGGTAAGGTTCACAGCTGATGATGGGTATGGACCTTAATTAACTTCTACTCATCTAAATACATAAGGAAATATGCTTTTGATGTACTGTACACCTATTCCAGAACTTTACCAACCATTCTCACATCTTTAAAATAAATTTCACATATATTTATTTTTTGCAAATTATATTAATTTCTTCACCTGTAGTTATATTTTACAAAAATTTATTATTTATTTTGATGTTTTCTTTTTACAAATGAAGATCAATAAGCACATCATGGTTTGTTTTTTTATATAATGGTTATCATCGTAATGATTCGACTTAGCTTAGGAGTTATTTGGAAAATGTTTTAGCTATGTCGTGATTTGATATAAAAATATGCTTCGGCTTGTGCAATATTTCACAGAAAAGTACCCAACCCATTGTGGCGAATTGTGTTGTGAATATGTATACCAAATACTTGTCCAGATATAAGCATTTTATTTTGGATATCTTTCATCCTGACAGGTATTTATTAATCTCATATTTGAGCATTTTTATCACATAATTATAGCAGCAAAATAACATTTTAAGATGTGTATGCTAGCTTTGTCCTCATGAAATGGTTTACTGATCCATCTCCTTAAGTGTTCCTTGAGAAATTGTGGCCATGTATTGATAAATAAGCTACGTACAACGAATTCCTGAAACTAACCAGTCCACCATAAACCCTACCACCACTACCAGTACCGATTCAACTGAGAGATGTTTGGCAGGTGACAATGATTGAGGGAATAATTACAATATTATTTTCATTTATTTCTTTTGATGAGGCTATTGAAAGATCAAGACATTATCCCAGTCCATGAGCTGAAGTATCATGCAACTTTCTCCTGCTGGTACTCTCCATACATAAACGATATTTGAAGTAAAAATATTTTTATCATTGTGTCAGTCATTGCAATTTTTTTCAATGACATTCATCACACTATTCTAAATTATGCATAAACCCCAGCATTAAATGCTTGAAAATAAGCATAAAAGAAATCCATCAAACACTTACAAGATCTAGACTTCTTGTCTATGTCTTAAAATGACAGGGAAAATAGAAACTTAGTTGAATTGTTAGTTTTACTGTTTCCCAAATCATTGCTTAGAAAGTCTAGCAAGTATTTGGTGGCAATTGTAAGATACTATTCTTGTTTCATATAATATAAAATTTTTCTATTATTCATACAATTGTTTAAAATGGGGGTCTCCACACATTTAAGCATTAACTATTAAACAGCATTTTGGGGGCCAAATACACAGTAGTTTGGAGACCCATGGTTTAGAAGATGGGCAGACAAAAAGGAGGCCACTGCCCTGCCAGGTGTGCTTGCCAAATACAGTACAGTATAGACTAAATAAAAACATTAATTTAGGATACATAGAAAGAGAGGAAAGGATACATGAAAGAGTTATAGCCAACGGAACCGCATGGTTGATGATAGCTTGTACTTTGAGACTATTTACTGATTCCACCAATTTAAATTTACATTTATTTTAATTTATGCAGGCATCTGCACATTATATGTCGTGGTAAAATTTCACTTTGTTGAAATATCATCGGTATTAAGGGAGATATTGAATTTCTCTCAAACAGTCCTAAAGTGAAATTTTACTGGAAAATCTCGTAACTTGGCCCTACTTCAGACGTGCAAAATTGAAAGTTTGCAAGCTATTCGTTATTTTCAAAGAAGAATAACTTTTTGAAAGGATTTAAACCTTGTTTGATTAAATTTATTCGAGCCATAAAGTTAAAAGCAATATTTTTTATCTGTAGCATCAATTGTAATTAAAGCGATCCTTATTGGGATTGATAGTTTCTTGCTTTGTACAATAATTAATATATATAGAGAAAGATTAGTAGATTTACTCACTTCGATTACGTACTTACAAATTATACTAAATGCATATTGTTAAATTCATTGACTTCAATTCTTATTAAATATTACGTATTTGTTGGTATGTATAGTAAAAAAATCTCCCGTTTTGTAGTGTAAACATTTCGGCTTGTTAGAATTTTTTTCCGGTAGGACTAACTTCACCTATAGAATTAAGCCTAAGGAAATAAAATACCAAAGGAAGAATTCCTTCAAAATCTGCAGAGGAAATCATCTGTAACTGTTCAATGTGTGACAGAGGAAGGTAAGAGGAAGCAAATTGTAAAGGAATAGTATGTAGTAATAGTATGCCATATTGGCTGCATCACCTATACTCAATGTTATTCTCCTCCTAATTTTCAGAGTTAAATGTTGGGTGAAAATTATTGAGGAAAGATGGAAGGAAACAGTCAAATACAGATTCAACTTTCACCATGAAAGTGATTTGTATTTAAATGTGGCACAAATTGTTAATCAGTGGCCATCACTAAAACTGAATTTGGGGCATACTTTGGTAATCATTTCTTACTTAATGACATACTACTTCTGAATATATTTGTCATATCTCCAGGAATGTATGACTGGGAAAATAAGTGTGATTAGCAGTGAATATGGAATCTCTTCCAATACCATGGAACTAAAATTCAGAAGCGTGGATGACAATGGATATCATCACTAAGTAGTTGGAGAATTTACACACAAATGAATATTCAGAGGGGAAAAATACTGTTATATTTGGATAATGCGACTTCACACCCACACCTAGAGTTATATAAGGTAAAATTGATCTTATTTTCTTCGAAGATTACCTCAACATCACAGCTGTTGGATCAATCTGCTATGCAGAATTTCAAAGTGAAGTATCACCAATTAGTTCTCATCCACATGATTGCTAACTTAGAAACACATTCATCTGCTCAAGATTTAATAAGGGTTATTGATGTTGTTATGGCAATCATGTGGATCAAGAATGCTTGGAGTGCCGTGACACCTGCAACAGTTGGGAATTGTTTTAGGAAAGCTGGTTTCCCTACTGGTACAGAAGACAATGAAGAGGATGAACCATGGATGGATAGTGGGTCAGTAGATGAGGAAGTGGAAAAGGTCGATGGATGGACAATGACATTGTGTAATAAAAAATAAGGAAGCTAGTGAATACTGAAATATAGTTGAAACAATGAACTACTGAGGATACCAATTTGGAAGTGAAATTTATTTTTAAATGTATTCAGGAGAAAGTTACCCAAGTGAAATTAAAGAGGCAGATGATACTGATAATCAAGAAATAACAGAACTTGAGTACATTATCATTTCGCTTAATTGGTAAGTCCATACATAATTGTAAATTAAACTTGTTTTACTTCATTTCAGCTGGTGACAGCACTAAAAGTTATTCTGATGGCTTAGATAATCTGAAAAAATTGAAAGATTTCTCCAACAGGAACCGCTACTTAAAAGGAGTGAAGAACATGCCCCTCTTCAGCGGACATCCCTAAGCTACAGATCATCTCCACGGTCCTGAAACTGCACTGCAGTTGTATATAACATATTATCTACTAGTTGCTATATATTTTAGAAATAAGTGATGTCATTTATTTTTTGTTATATTTGCTTAATAAGTGATCTTGGTGGATGCGTTCAAGTATATCTGTTTGTGTCCCTTACTTACTTAAACATTTATACTCAAGGTTACATTATGTTACAGATTTACCTTACAGATGGAATTGGATTTTGATAACATTATTCAAATAGAGATGTCTCACTGTATGAGAAATGTTTTTGGAGAAAATAGAGAAATCCCTCACTTTATACCCAAAAGTAAATGAAGATCCTCAATCAAGAAAATTACTTGAGTCATCAAATGGACAGCAAAGTGATATCATTATTTGAATTTCTGTCATGTGCTTACAGTTGATTATAAATTTTTATACTACTTCGGTTTTACAGATGATTCAGTGACATTAATTCGTTTTGGGTGCTGCATTGCCATTGCCATCAAGAATTAAGATCATGGCACCAGAAGATGGAAAACTTTCCTGGAAGCCCTCCATAACAGAAACCTATGCTGTTACTAGCACTTGATTCTGCTAGTGTTTTGGATGATTCAACCACAGTGTTTTTTCAGTGTAGTGTCAGTAAAGACAAATGAATTGTAAATAAAGGTTGTTTCTAAATGGACCTTTTCTGTTTCTTTATATTCCTTCATTCCTATGGTTTAGTTGTGTGTTTGAATTTGATAAGGATTGGTTTGTCTTGGGAGATTAATCTTCATTAGAGTGTGAACTACCGCCTCCAGTTAAAACCTTTTAAAATGGAATTAACCTCTATTATGGTTTTAAACTGATATTGTTTAAAACGGTTAAGTTCCATCGTAATAACCATTACGTTCTGGTTTGAGGTAGGGTATGAGCTTCATTCCCTTCCCTCAATGTAGTTGGAGCAATTAAGTTATATTTTGCCTCTGACTAATAAAGTAAAATTCGATCATACAACTTGAGGGACGGAGTTTACACCTGCATTATTACGGGAAACAGCGTGGGAAACAAAAAACTGTAAAGCTAAATTTCATAAGTAATGATGTTTTAATGATTTACTCCCACTTCCTGACCCCACTTTCATAGAAGCTAATAAATTATGTACTCAGATCTTTTCCTTCAGCGCGATAGTGTTCAGCGTTTGATAGTTACATAATTGAATATGCCGCCAACCGCGTTGATATAATCGCTGGAAGTTACGGCACGTTGAGAAAAAATTCGCCAGTTACCTACCACTATAAAAGAAAATAGTCGATGTAATCCATGTAATCATATCGGGGGACATGGTGAAACCCGCGGCACATTCGAAACCGCGTAGAAGCGAGCATGAATATGTATGAAGCTGCAGAATTCTTACCTAGAATATATAGCCTTGAAAATCTCTATTGTTTAAATTATCTCTGACATAAACTTCATATTTCAAACATCAATATCATAAGTAATTTTCCAGTTACGGTTATTCCACGAACAGAGACGTCCGTGTGCCATGCAATAAATAAATACCACTTATTATAAATGTCTTCCGCCTTGTCGATAAAATGGTTGCAACCTCCGGCTCTTAATCAGTCAGTTATTAAGGAATGTTCATCATAATCTAAATAGCGGAAACATTTGTAATCTTTTGTGTGCATTGCTACCTTAGTTTCGCTCTCGGAGTTAGTTTTTATCATTTAACATTTGGTATACTTCGAAAAAAAATATTTCTCTTGGTTACTATAACTCAATGGAGAATAATGGTTATTTTATCTGCAACTGATGGTCTAATTCAAGCCATTAATTCCGTTTATCGCGTAGTCTTACGTCCTGCTCCTATGAAATAGAATACGAATACGCTCAAATTTGGGTGATCGTAAGATGGCCGCCATGCGCATCACGAGGCTTCACCCCCTCCACCGCCACTGCCTATCTAGTAATATATATCTGTGCTGACAGCACACACCACAGTGCTATATATGAAGTTTCGTATTGATACGACTAATAGTTTTTACGTTAGAGCGCCCACAAGCAGACACACACATACAGACAGACACACATCATTCCGAAAATTGTCAAAACGTGTTCTAGGGACCCTAAAACATGTTTTTTTCGTTGAAATCTCGAAGTCGAATATTTTCATGAAAACAATACTTTCTTTATACTTCGTATATGGAGAAAGTAATAAAAAAGAGGTAAACTGGAGAAATGGTCGTCAAAGGCTAAAATTCACACTTAAAATAAAAAGACAGCATTATTATTATATAATTAATAGATTAAATGGGTGTGTTATGATTAATTATTATTTAAATGAATATTTTTGTAAAGGTGTCATTTCTAACAACACTTTAGAAATAAAATCTTGATGAAATTTACAGTTTTTTTTTCAATACCAGAATTTAGAAATATTCAAAGTAGAAATATTTTGTGCATTGAATTTTACAGCAAGTGCTATAGTATCAGCATTCAGTCTTGATTTTTCAGTTTTGAAAAAAAGTAATTAAATATATCCTTTCAACTGCTAAGTTTATTTTCAGGTTTTCATTGTTAATTGTACGAGAAGTAAATTTCTATATGGTATGTGTAAATGGTTCAATACTTCCACGTATAATACATGATCAAAGAACATTTATGGGATGTTTCAGCAACTAGTTTACAAACATTGGCAAAGAGGTAATCTTGAGCCACCCTGAATCACACAAACATGCCGCTTACCACAGACTCATACCCAGCCTTCTACACATACCCCTTACACCTGAAAATTTCATATGTGAACTAAACATCATTGAACAAATTGTTCTTGCTTATGGTAATAAGGAAAATCTTATAAATGCTATCCTTGCTAGCAAACACAGAAAAATAAACTTAGCTAAATTCTGCCCCATTTCTTCCAAATTTAAAGCAATAACTCTTTAGGGAAATCTTCCTTTTATTGGTCCCTTAAGTTACAAATTAGGAATTATACTCACTGCATACAACATGAAGCCAGCTTATTACACAACACACCCTTTAAGGAATTCTCTGCTTAATAACAAAGACATGCTTAATTTTACTCTCAAAGCAGGAATATACAAATTAGGTTGCAACAACCTATGTGCTATATACATCAGTCAAACTTTCTACAACTTAAAGACAAGAAAAAGAAAACACTTACGCTATTTGAAAATAAGTCAGACGCTTCACATTTTGTCAAAGATTTATTAGAACACAAGCATCACTCCAACTTTACTCCTACATTGCTGCATTGTGAACACAAAGGCAGAAAACTAAACTATCTGAAAATTATTTAAATTACGCACCACAATCTATGAGACTATAAACTCACAAACATTCACCTTTTTACCAATCACTCTCCCTTATTATCTCTTGTCAGCCTACTGATTCCCATTCTCCCAACCACAGCAAACGCGCTATCCACATGACTATCCGGGAGCCCCTGTCTTATCATTTCTAATGGATTGTTTCTGCCTACACTTTTTGGAACCGTTTAATATTATTCATGGTAAATAATTACCATTTAGGGATCCTACAGAAGGTCTCAAACACACTATTCAGAATTAACGTGTGGTTTCTACAATTATTGTGAGATTATTCTCTAATTGATTGATCTACTTCACGAGTGTTCTTGCAAGGAGGATATTATGGATATTGAGCTACGTACATTACTTTTTCTACCTGAATAACAAGAAAATGTTTAATGTAACTACACACCTTCTTGTCTGTATTTTGTACACAGCATTTGAAGGTTGCATATATTTAAGAAAAACATTCCATATTAATTCTTGTTTCTTGTATTTTAGGTGAGTGCAGCTACTATAAATTACTTAATGAGATGTCTCTATGTGAGTAATCGCACTTCTTTTCGTCACCATTAAAGATGTTCAATGCCTTTTCAACATCTTTAGTTAGAATCAGATATCTGGGAAATCTTTAAATCTGTAATACTAGTTTCTCATTGATCATTGCGAGATATATTAAGTAGCCATCCTGTGTTTTTTTAGTCAATTAATCGTTTTTGAGTATGATCAGTAGTGCGTATTCTTAGATTAACATAGTGTTTTCTGTTTTTGAAATAATAATTTATTTACTGTTTTTCATTTATTTTTCGAAAACACGCTCACATCATTACTCCTGATGGATGAATGAGCAGAGTAAGAGTTCAGAGATGCTGAGGAATGATAATTTGTCCAGGTATGGATCACAATACACAATGAGTATAATTTGTATCGAATGTTATTACTACTCCTCTTTTATTCTAGAAATATATTTTTTGCTATTCCTTTTTAATTATGCAACAAAGTACGCATTTTGGGATCGGAACTTTCGTTGCCATGAATAAGCGAGAGTAGGAGCGCGGTGATGCTGAGGTACGATGCTTGGTCAAAGGATGGAATGCCGAATAAACTGAGTACAAATGGAATATAATGCTATTACTATACATTTTTAATTAAAATAGAGGGCTAGTTTGTTGTGATTTTTCTTTGTTAAAAAATATTTTATTAACTTTTTTATTTTAATTCTTCAGAATTTTGATCGGAACTTTCGCTACCTTGAATGCGCGAGAGAAGGATCGAGGTGATGCTGAGGGACGATGCTTTGTCAAAGGATGGAGTGCCGAATAAACTGAGTACAAATTGAACATAATGCTATTACTATACATTTTAAGTAAGATACAGAGCGATTATTTTACTGTATTTTAATATTTTTAGTTTAACATACTCGCACAGTTCAATTACATTCTATTTTTAATGTATTTACTGCTTTCTCTAATTTTTTATTGTACAAGGCACTTCCAAACCACAGATGAGTTGAGAGGGAGTCATGGATGCTCGGAAAGGAATTTGGTACCGAGTTGGAAATCAGGAAGGGATGGGTACAGATTTATAAACAGATTAATTACAATGTATTCATAGATTATAAAAATCTGAGTCAGTCATATATTCAGGTATGTTTGCGTCATTATGTTCCTCTGGAAATTCGTATAACTCTAATTTGATTCGCAAAAATACACTTATTATTTTTTTAATTGCATTTTCTAGAATGATCTTCCGAAATTTGGTTCAATACAGGAACCGTTATTGAGGATAAATAGTAAAGATTCTTATTTATCAAATCATATGTAGTAGTAGAAATGTAAATGAAAAACGTGGTGGTTCTTTAATCTGAGATTGAACCAGATACTACCTTTTGAGTAAATAAATAATTTTGCGTTATAACAAACGGATGTGCTTTGCGGCAACTCTGCTTATGTAATACAGCATTAAAATACTGGAATTAACGCGAATATGTTTCAGTGACTAAGTTTTGTTTTTGTTGTTAAATACACATTATTTTCTTCGAAGGATGACGTCAGGTTACTACGTAGGGAGACTACGTCAGGCCACTTCGTCGTGCGACTACTTCGGAGATTACGTTGGTCGACTACATTTGGTGAATGCGTCGGAAGACAGTGTTGGGACGGATTTTAGCAGGGAAAGAATGAAATAGACATTCCCTTGAGAAATGAAATCTGTGACTTTGCAAGTGAAGTGAAGTTAGCCCGTGGAATGCACTTCCCAATTCTGAAATTTATTTCTTAAATATTTGTTGAATCGCCTATTGATCAATTTAGCGGACTTTAAAATATTTAGACTATTGTAATCTTCTATGCGGTGATGCACGTTTAAGAACTATTTAATAATTTTTATATTTTTATCTATCTATTCTGTGTTTAATCTATCGTTAAAGATAATATTCGTTTATTTATCGATGTATATTTTATAAATATGTTTTCCATAGCACCTATTTATTTAATTTAAACAATTTAAAATATGGTACTCTATCTACTTATATAACTGTTATGAAATGTAATTATGATGCATATAATAATTTAGGAATGAATTTTGTACTTATAAAATATCTGTAAATAAAAGCGTGATCTAAGCGGCTAGAAACAGTGTGCCAGTAGGCCTCACCTGTCCACGGAAAAATACATAAATGTTAAGTCTCGGGATAAAGTATAGGAAAGTCGTTCGGGGAGACGACGTTCAGGGAATTGGTTTTTAACAAAATTAAAAACCATATTTTATCAATGCATACAATTTTTATGTGTTGTAATTATAAAGGTATATTTACTGTACTTATACTTGTAAAATTTCTGCAAACCATTGAGATATTTCTGGAGCAGAACGTTTGCCAGTAGGCCTCAACTGCAATAAACAAATAAAGGTCCAATCCCAGAGAGGAGGGTCCCAGGGTAGGGGGACCAAGGGGGAGGTTCCCTGGGTGGAGGTTACCAGGGAGGAGGTTCCCGGGGAAGAGGGTCCGGGGGAGGTAGGTCCCAGGGAGGAGGATCCCAGGGAGGAGGGTCCCAGGGAGGAAGGTCCCAGGGGAAAGGGTCCAGGGGAAGAGGGTCCCGGGGAGGAGGGTCCCAGGGGAAAGGGTCCCGGGGAGGAGGGTCCCGGGGAAGAGGGTCCCAGGGAGGAAGGTCCCAGGGGAAAGGGTGCCGGGGAGTAGGGTCCCAGGGAGGAAGGTCCCAGGGGAAAGGGTGCCGGGGAGTAGGGTCCCAGGGAGGAGGGTCCCAGGGAAGAGGGTCCCGGGGAGGAGATAAAATAATTAAAAAATTAATTAGCTCAATGCCGTTAAACAGAATTAAAAATTCCAATAAAACATTGTCAGTAGCAGCTACAGGGACTCGCACATTGCTTTCTTCTTCGTACTTAACGTTTATCGTACAATAACACTAAAAAAACTATACTATATTTTTAATTTTTGCTGTGCTCCCCTGTATAAAAACAAAGAAAAGTTTACATATTTATTTTATAAATAGACTTTATTTGTAAAGTCTTTAATATTTTCTATATCATCCCGGCGCCGAAGGGTCCCATTCCCGGGCTTAGGGAAGGTGTGTGTGTTTGCCTGAGGATGGAGAACCAACACATCTTGTATTCAAATTCGAATGTTTTATTGATAGCATTAAGACTTTTTGAATGGAAGATACTTTAATTTTCGCTATACCAAGACAGTTTTCTCCATAAGACTGTAGATGATATATCTTAGGAAATTGATTGCACAAATCGAATTTTGACGTCCCTAATCAGTTGTTTTATTTTATTTTGTAAGCCTTTATACTCTTTAACGATTGTTTCATCTTTACATTGTTTGTAACCGTTATTTCGTATCGCATATATTCGTATCATCTTTAGGGTAATTACCAAGGGGTCGTGTATTCATGTTTATTTACCATAAGAAAATATACTAATTTTGGGGTTAGTACCTAAACTTTTCCTCTTCTGATATCAGAAAAGTTTCTGAATATGATTTTTTTTATTTGAGTTTAAGGCGAGAACAGATATTTGACAGTTGAATATGGTAAGTGGAAGGGTGGAGCTTCTATATAATATAGGAGTTTCTAATGGAAGTAATGCACTATGCCTTCAACCTTTCGGATACAACCTTCTCTAAAATAAATTGATCCTGAGTTTGCAGCGACGGACTTTGTTCAGGATACTGTTGTCGCGACGCATCCGCGCTTATCGGCAACGGCCACTACTTGAACTATTTAGACGAGGTTCTAGCGGGAGCTCGTGGTCTGAGATCATATCTCGAAGAGCCGAATGAACCGACGAAAGTTAGACGAATTTCCCACTGTTTTATTTAGAGGCCAACGTACATGAAAGAGACGGCGTGTGAGGCAGTTCGACTGTCGACTGGCTGACTGACTGCCTACCCACGATATCTCAACAATGCACCCTCTATACAACGTAAACACTCAACAATGTAACCACACAGCATTAGTCAATCAGTTGATATAATTTAAATGACTAACCGTCGGTCCCGATATGTCGCATTGCTGCCCCATTAAAAAATCAAACTTGTGGGGTAAACATTAGTAATTTCGTGATACATTCTCAAACATCGGTTACACGATTTCCAGTGCTTATATTCCAATTTTGTAATAGATGGAATGGATGTAATGGTTGGAATTTTGTAATAGATGCTCTTGCATTCATCTTTCCAAATAGAAAACGCCTTATATTTTATTTCGGAAATAACATAGCAAACTGTTTTCACTCAAAGTAGCAAGCGCACTGGTCTTTCCCAGCGGTCTGCGGAATCTTTCAAACATAATGACCGACAAATTGGAACAAAAATAAACTTATAATATTATATGCTCGTTAAGAATGTTTTATTTTGAAATTTTGAGGCTAAAATTTACGGAGTTACCATGATATTTACGCGTGCCTTAAGTGCAACAATCAAAATATCAACTTTCTGGCGGAATTTTGTTCACGTGTTCGAAATGCAACTTTCTTAAGACTTATGGAAATCACCCATTAAGTATTTTAATGACATAAGTAAATAAGAGCGTTAAAAATAAGGGCAACAAACACATATGACAGTTTTTATTTGATTTATCGCGAAGATACTATCAATAAAATACGAAGGTATTTTCAAGGAATACCATTCACTTCTTAATTTTTAAGGACCAATAATTGAATTCCGTTTCTTTTGAATTCTGTCATTTGAGTTACGTATGATACCAACTCAATTCTTATCAAAATATATAGCTTAATTACGAAGATAAATTGGACAAGCATGTCCGTTTCGGCAGCCTAGTGAAAATGCTTAGCACAATAGCTAAAAACTACTCAGTTTTTCTACACAAAAAACTTTGTTGTTGGCTAAAATACGTCATTAATCAATAAATATTATCCAAATAAAACATTTAAAAATAATATATTAAACAGTACATTGATTGTTACTCTTTCATGAACTGAATAAAAAGTTAACGCTTTCCTTACTACGCAAATTTGAATTTTTCAAAATAGATTTTAAATATATTAATATATTTAATATCTATTTTGAAAATAAAAAAGCAAGAGAACTTACAAAAAACCCGTTTCTTCTATGTTTATTAATCAATATTCCTTGTATCAGTAGGAATAAAATCAACATGTAGAAGTTAGAGGCTATTTATTATTCCTTAGATGTGTTCCATTTGGACACCTCATTTACTAAACTTCCTTTTTTCTCTTAAAACTGGTAAAAAAAGAGATGAAAACCTTAGAATTTTAAAATGACTGGAAATTACCAAAATATTTCATATTTAATAAAATAATGTATATAATTGACGCTTGATGAATCTCAATATAATCGCAGAATGATTAGATTTTTTTTATTAAAAGAAGATATCTGCCCTACATCAGCATTCTGCCATTGCAACAGCGGAATTAGACTTTTTATGGAACCCAGAAGAGTCTTCAGGTCTATATCTAATCTACTCTAAATTCTATATAGTCTACAATATATTCTCAAAAACTAATTCCGTACGTCCCGCCAAAGATGGCCTCTAAATAGGCAACTTACGAGAAGAAATGAAGCTAATTTGGCTAAAGCAACCGCCTGGTAACTGGGAGACTCATCCCCCTTCATTTCTTCATTCAAGCATGTGAACAATGCGTTACTCCATCGCTTCTTTTTATGGTTTGTACAATTTCCTGAGGAGAAATTCGAGGAAAGGAGGAGGAAGGAGACTAAGAAAATATGAAGGACCTTGAGAACACCTGATCCAAGCCGTCAGACACCATAAAAACACCGCGACACTTGCTTCTCCGTTCACTTCCTAATCTAGGCTTTCATTAGGCAACGTGAAGCGCTTCACTCACGTTTTGCATTAGTCCGTCGCCTTCGCCAAGAACCAGTTCGTGCATCGGTGACATTCGCGGAGGATTACGCATACCAGACTGTTCGACGACCTTGTTGGGAAGTTCACGACCACGACTTCGCAGTCTTTTTTTCTTGAGAAAACTGAATTGAAAATTAATCTCACGACTTTTAAGCGCAGTCGAAAGCAAAAATTAATAATTGCACAGCGATTGGCTTGAGGATCGGTGTATCAATTTAATTTAGTTTGAATTTTGGAATCCGGAGAGAGGGAAAACACTTTGTGACTTGAAAACAAATAGAGCGGAAGGCCACAAAACGCATACACGATCACCGAGATAATTGGAACTAATATTATTAGCAAAAGCACTAATAAATAACTGAAGATGATATTATACAAAATGCTTTTCTTTCCCGTTTATCTGCTCCTATTTTTTGCAAAGCGGCAGAATCGTGTTTTCAAACCACACAATTAAATAAAGAATTCTTGAAAAGAAACGTAACACTTTTAGGACCTATTTTAGCAAAATTATAAGTGTGTCTCTGTTTTCAGACCTAATTTTTTTAAGGAAGCTGCTCAAATTCTTAATTGATAGAATCCCATTTCCTAGTTCAAAATAATGGAAAATTAATTTCCCAAGACATACAACATCGCCAATTTCAGTAAATGCAGGTAGCAAATACGTAATATTCAAGCTGTAAACGAAAAACTAAAAAGGTCATGTTACATAGTTTTTATACTTTAAATCTGTTCATGAAAGTCATTAATACCTCAAAATAAGTGCACATTGAATGTACAGGTCCTTTGATGTCTCCTACGATTTTAAGATTGGCCAAGAAAGATTGTTATTTAAAAAAGGAATCACCGCCAAGAAACGTTTAAATAAGTGTATTTCTGAAGTAAACGCATCGATGTTTTGTAAGGACTTCCGGTAGAAACACTGCCGATTCGAGTTTGGAGGAAGTGTCCTCATTTGAAAGCGTTGCTTTCCTTATTTATAAACACAGACAATGGTTTAATGACTGCACGCCAATAAATTGCAAATGGACGGAATACTAGAGTACAGCAAGAGACGATTTAGACATACACCGGCACGCAAGTGTTTTATTTTAACAATATTGACCCTCTTCGATTGAAAATTTTGCCATCCCTTACGTAGGAAAATGAATTTATGCCTTCCTTTAGACCTAGACTATAAGATTATTCGAAAAGAACATACAACTTTTAAAATTAAATTTAATATAGGAAAAATTTCAAAAATTTAACCATGCCGCACGATAGATGTCATAATCGAGTTTTATTCTCTTGTAAATATTGAATAAGGTCGTCAAGGCGATAAGAATACGCAATCCACGTAGATGATCGCCGTTGTGATTTGATGTCCCTTCAAGTGTTGTTGTGTTGTGGATGACAAGCTTCATTTTCGACAGTGAAAAGTATCTCAGGTATTCCGGAGAAGATGAAGACAGAGAGGGACCATTAGCATTCTAAAATAGTCTTGGGATTGCTACCGTAGCCACGACAAGAGACTTTGATCGAGAATAATATGATCGCCAACCCAAACAAAACTCTAAATACTCAGTAAATGCCCAAAACCAACGCTCACAATATATCAATCGAAGATAAAAATGTTAATTCTGCTGTTAATACCACTGACGGTGGGAGAATCCCACCACTAAATACTTGGGAAGAAAATAATAAAATATATTAAGAGAAAAAATAGATTTTACAACACAATCCTCGTATCTTTATTCCTCTGTGTTTTTACCTATATAAGCGTTTGGTTATGAAAAATGTAATGTTCGGTGCAAAGTAACGCAATAAGCTATTTAAGTGAACGAGTGAATGAAAATATAAAATACCTTTTCTTACTGTACATAGCGCGTCATGAAAGGTGATCTTATTTTCGGAAGCTTTGTAGAATTTCAATTTTGATTCAATAGCTGCTTTCTGCGTTTTTTTTTCAACTTTAATGCCTTGGAGCATAAATCAAGGTGACATTTGTTTATTATTCGCAATTCTTGTTTACAACGCCAACAAATGATAAGAAAAGGGGGAAACCCCATTTCCTTCTGAAATTCCCTGGGATTCCCGTTTTTTATCGATGCAACTGTTACGAGGGCATTTTGCCCTGACTTTTGACCTCGCCCTTCTTTGCAACAGGACTTTATCAATCCGAGCTCATCCATTTTTACTTTCGTAAATCGAATTCCACTGAGTCAGTGCTTCTTTTGACATCCGCGGCACACGTTTTATTGCTGCACACTAAGAGAAATAGCCAATGACGAGGAGCTGATGCGATTTTATACGAATTCTACGAATTATGAATTTAGCGAATTGAGAACTCGTTAAAATCTTGCACTCAGTCACAAATTCTATTTCGCCATGGTTTCTTCCTTAAGAAAAATACTATTATATAATAAATATTGTTATGATATAGTTGTTACTGTAATGACGATTCTTTCAAAACGTGTTATTTTCAATAATATCAAATGCTGAAAAATCCCGCATGGCGAATAACAACAGTAAATAAAGGGATCCTGAAAATTGCTGCTTAGAGAGCTTAAGGATAAAAGGAAACAGCACTGGTTCAGTCGTTCTCAAGCAATTAAACACCTTCATTTCACAAGACAATATCCAAGTCCCACAGTTTACATTTATTTTAACGTGATTTCGTTAGTCTACGATTAAATTTATTCAGATGTATTTGCTAGTTCGTATTTGCCGCCAAATCCAATACCACAAGGATAACCATTTTTTCGAAATCTAGTTTTACCAACTGCAGTTCATTTTTTTCTATTTTTCATCCTACGAATTATGATTAAGTTATGTTAGAGATAGTATTAATAAGCGCATGACCTGTTCAGGTTTGCAACGCGTTTCTAAACAGCGTCATATAAAATATTGGCGAATCCAGACTTGTTCTTCCGCAATGTTGAATAACGTCAAAATATGAAGTGGGCTCCCGTTATCAGATGACATCGGAGAATATTAAAGGCCGAATATATTAATAAATATTACTTACGTGAACTCGTTTAAGGTACCGTTAGTGAAAGAGTTTGATTATGGTCCTTGGCAACAGCCGTTTACGTTCAAAAGTGATGCCCCATCGACCATTGACTTCGATTCTACATTTATCACGCAAACTGCCAATGGCATATTGCTGGGGGTATATTAACACCAACTATCTGATCTAGCGGATAAGCTTCTCTAATTCCGAAACAACGAACAAGAGCAACCATCTGTTTTACCAATCAATTACTTGTAAAACTTTGTCTTTGCCTCTCGGCACTCGTTATTTACTGGAATAGTCCGCCTAAATGACTTCATCTGTTGTTGAATCTGAAATTACCCACAATTTGATCCACGTTGGTCCAGCTTTAAATAGGAGACTAAATTCATGCGAATCCCAAATTGTGCAGTAATATATAAGAAAAGGTAGAATTTAATAAATATATACCGATTTTTACTCTCCAGTAATCCCTGGGGGGGCATCCCTGCAGGGTTCAGTTTCCTATTGCATTTCGATAACGTTCCTTGAAGAATAAAGAAAATATATCGATTCTATTTAAAGGGTGGATAATTTCAATTTATCGTGTTTAATTTTTTTTTAAATCTCTTACTGCCTCTAAGCTTCTCCTTTTCTCAATTTCTTTCTGTTCTCATTTAATTCATTAATCTACCTAAAATCGAATCCCGATTACTTATATTTGAATATTATGAATGGAAATTAAAAATTCCAATAAAAATTAAGGTTTACACAGAAACCATGAAATATTAAATTTCAATGAAATATTTTATAGATCACATCTTCTAAAAATGGTTTCTTTTTATTTACATAATAATTTATTCAGGATGCCTTCGTTATTGGCGTACCTTCGCATAATGGTGGATATATGGAATTTAGTGACCTAGTGACGATTAGACAATTACGCAATTGGCCCAAAAATGACTGCAATTTTACTGCCAAAAACAACGTTAGATTTCTGCGTAGTTGATGGCACAGAATACTCGTAGTTGTCTTTCAGAAGACTTGAAACTCCCGAACAAATAATACTTTTCCGTAACATTGTATGCCATTCCTAGTTTCCCAAAATTCGAGGACTTCGGTAAATGAAGGCACAACTTTTCTCGGTTGTATTTTTATTCCACTCCCATTATGGAAAACTACCACAAAGTTAAGATCGGAAATGTGAATATTGCAAGGTTTTATTCATTCATTCATTGATTCTTATTTATTATATATCACTATTCATCCAGAGAACTGTAATCCCTTAAATTATCGTGGTGGTTTTGCATTATGTGGTTGAATATATTATTAATAATTTATTTAAATGTCTTGCTCTTTGGGAAAATTCTTACTCTTTTCGCTAATCACTGAGCCTAACGTCATTGTTCTCGATTCCTTCATTAAAATGTATAAATAAACTCTTTAGTGGATTTTCTGTCACAGCAGTTATAATTTTATTGATTCCAACGTAAGCATTCATGGAAAATATGTTTTCGAAGCTGATTGTTGGAATGAGAAGGCCTGGGAAAGTAGAAAAGGAGATAATTTCTAAAGAATGGATAATGCATTTCAAACGACGACTTCCCTGATAGCGTAACTAAATCGCTGAGCGCGATTTGTTTTGATGGCATTCCCCCAATGCGATTACGCGAGGGGTGCGATCGACTTCTGAGAAGGAAAAGCTGCAGGTTTTCCTCCGAGTTCACAGGAGGTCGGATGACGACAACATAGCGGAAATTTGCCCCGCAATTGAACATATAAATATCGAGCTAGTCCAGCTGTTCGCATGCAGTCATCTGTCTCTTCACAGCCGAAGCTAGCAGCCAACTAATCTCATCTCCAGATAATTGTCGGCAGGTGAGTCCACGGTTATTTCACATCTTTCGGTAACTTTTCTCGCTAAATTATTAAATAACATATATTGCTCGCCTTAAGAACAAGTAAGATTTTTTAAGACTACTTATTACTATTATCCTCGGAGTATTGAGTCCAATTAAATCTAGCAATTCGCCGTGTAAAATTATATCGTATAGGTCTACGAGATTCATAATTTAATAATATCATAATGTAAAAAATGATCTCCCTAGCACTCTTGAAAATTTTCTTTGGCCTATATTAATATTAAAACAATTTTCAGAAAAGAAATATTTTGAGCTAAGATTGCGGCTGATGCCATTATTTTATTTACAAAACGTTATGTAGATATATATTTCCATTTTGTTTATTTATATAATCCTATATAAAATCCTGTTTCTTCGCCAAGAAACCCCTCACTTTGACATATCCAATTGGTAATTTCCAAGTAAGTCACGGATATCGAAATGATGTGATTTTACATATTTAATGCATGTGGATTTGAAAATATTATCCTTTTCGTAATTGAAAGAGGTAATTCTGATAATAGAGCGTTTATTTATATTTATTTATGCTATTTCAACAGTTAAATGTGTCAGTAGGAAATGAATAGTATGATGGAATTGGCAAGGACACAAGACCCTTGGGAAACAAAAGGAAATAGTAGTGAAAGGCGTAAATCTAAAAGGAAACAATGAAATCGTAATGGCACACGAGATATTACTGTGCAATTGATAGTTAGCGAAGAAATCGGATAATTGAGCATTTTTACCCACTACTGAATAGATTAATTGGGGTTAAGGAGCAAACTCTTTCAAAAAATCGATTCCTACCTCTATTGATGAAAACCTCCTTATTTAATTGTTTTATTTAAGGTAAATTCTTCCGCTAAAGTTATGTATTAACTTTTCAGCGTTTCTGAAATGAAGCAAATCGTGTTTGTGTGCGTGGCCTCGTGCCTACTGTCCATCGCCTTCTCTGCCGCCATTCCTGGTCATGCGAAGCCGCTGGATCCCAACCACGTGCCATCGTCTGCGTGTGAGAACATGGTTCCAGTGCACAACGACAGCAAGCCTTCCACAGACCCAGCTCCGTATACAATCACTCCTTCGAAGACTAGCGTCTCCCCAGGAGAGATCATTACAGGTAACGTTTTCAGTTTATAGAACCTTAGTTAAGGATCTAGAAAAGATCGTTAGATCTCGGATTTGAATTGCAGCTCCTCAATTCTTAGAAATTACATGCATTATGATAATATGCAGGCCTCATAAGCTGTTGAGGTTGAAAGTACTCTACTGCTAAATATCAATGAAAATGCTTATTTTTAGATGGAACAAACGAAATATGATACATGGAAAATAAATTAATGTAAATTATATCGAAGCAATTACAATTACTTGTTCAAAATTATCATCACACATTAAATGTAAAAATCATTTTAGATTTACGATAGGAAAAAATATATATTGCGGTTTCGTCAAATAAAATATATCAGAAAATTTTGGAAATTAGATTTGACAAGCGGATTATGTGTGATGTTGTTTCACTAATTCTTGATGTACATAAATTGTTTGACAAGATCTCTGCGTATGAAAATACAAAAAAATATCAAAGTAATATAAAATCACTCGATTCATATTGAATGTTTTATTTCTCCTGCAACATAGTTTAAATTTCGTATAAATTTGTTAGTAAAAGGTTAAGTTATCGATCCAAAAATCTTATATCCACCCCTAGTCTTGTTATCTAACAATTTCTCTACCTTTCGCATTTTTGTTACATATTCCTACTTTCACATTTCATTACATTACACCACTCATAGTAGACAACGGTTGATTTAAGTATTTTATTGGCTGGACGCTCATCTAAAGGTGTAATTTGTTTCAGTCGTGATATCTGGAAAGAGTGGTGAGGTTTACAAGGGTTTATATATGCAAGTTAGAAAAGTTGATGGAGGCAGCGAAGCCGTTGGAAAGTTCACGCTGAGCAACTTGGAAGTCAATCCCTCAATCAGAATCACCACCTGTCCTCCTGGAACAGAGGTAAACATTGAAAGAATCTTTATAAAAGATTATCAACCGAAGTTCTTTTAATGATTCGAAAAATGTTCCAATTTCTTTCAGAATGCTATTAGTTACGTCTCCCGCACCCCAGTTGATAGCCTAACTCTGGAATGGAGGGCACCAGAGGACTTCTCCGGAACTGTATACTTCAGGTAATAATGGAAAGAGGTCTTAGAAATAATCCGCTAAAGTCACTAAACGCATATATGGCGTAAAATACTCTTAAGACTATTTCTTGTAAAAAGTTAGCTATAATATTCTGGAGGAGATAAAGGATTGTTTTCACAGTACACAATCTTCTATGTAAGATACGTATTGAGTAATTCCATTGGAACTAACTGATTTTAATTACGTTTTCCTGCAGGAGCACCATCCTCGAGTCTTTCTCAAAATTCTGGGTCGGCGTCGAGTCGCAGGCTGTCGAAGTTGAGTGAGGTAATTCTCGATAATAAAAATTCCATAGAACGAGGGAAATCAGTTCTACTTTTTATATTTGTCACCCCGTTTTGTCTCATTTCATTGATTCTGCTGAGCATCCTTTTTTAAATCATATGTTCAAATGTATCATATCATCATTCCCATATATCGATATCTATTTACATAAAATATGTGGATAGATATATGCATATATAATTATAGAACCATCCACCTGCTTAATTAATCAATTTAATATAAATAACATTGGCTGCATTGCTCTCCAAACAAATTGGCACAAAATTTCAGCAGGGCTATACTAATGTTAGCCCAATGAAAAATGAATAAAATGTTGTCATATTATCGTTCAAATTGCATCATAATTGGCGATATATGGATGAGAAACTTTCAGTCCAAATCTTGTCCAAATGGAAACATTTTACTGCCATTATCATTAATTTTGTTTGCTTTCTAACAGTCATTATTTTAGATTTTTACTTTCCAAAACTTATATTTTCGGATCTTCGGCATGTTCAAAATTTGTGGCATACCATCTATTTTTATTAATTTAAATTTATTCCTTGTTCGCCGATTCTGATTATTTTTGTTTTCGCAAAATCTGTCAATGTATTTACAATGGCTTTCTTTTTCGTTCTCAGAGCTCCGCAGTCTCCTCGGAATTCGACCAAATAGTCAATAATTAATAATTATTTCAACGATGCCAATGAGTATATGAGAATGTGATTTTTATGCTTAAGAAAACAATTTTTTTGTATATATAACAAAATTAATAAATATATGGTCAAATAAATTACAATTGTCATTTTTCGGTCAGTTGTTACTTATATTCTACAAATAACGCTGGATATCTCTGGATAGAGAATATCAGAATGCCATTTCAAATGATATTTTTCTTAGAAAAAAACGGTAAAAATTTCTACAGGTAACCCTTACGAAAATATTTTCTGCTTTAGCTATAGGTACCGACTTTACTTACTCAAAAGCAAGCAAAAGGTATGTGTTTTTTCAGGAGTGGTATCAAAATTAAGTATACAGCAGAAAAGATATAAATTAAAGTAATTAAGAGAGAAAATTGCAGTAACTGCATGTGATTAATGCAACACACCATAGCTAATAAGAATTTCTAATGCTTGTGTAACAGTTTACTCTTTGTACCACTGAGGGAGCCGGAAATAAAAATTGTATCAACCTAATCCTAAAAAAATCAAACTCATGACACGAGCTCGGTAGTTTCATGTGACGTTCGATTTCTATTTAAACCGTTTCCTTTGCTATTTGATAAGTTATTGCATCCATTGTATAATCTGAAGTGAACATTAAATTCTAATGCCATCTCCACTTTATTTTAAGAATAAAGAAGGAAAGGATATAGATGCCTCTCACTCAACAAATTCAGAACAGTATGTTGTACTACCAACCCAACCCAACCCCCCCGGTTGATTTATTTATAACATCAACCAATAACCAGGGCGTGTAGATTAACATAAGACTGAATATTACTAATAGTAGTTATTAACATAAGACTGAATAACATCAGCGCGGGGGGTCAATTCCCCGCGTACCAATCTGTCGGGAGATCAATTCCCCGCGGACGAATTCCCCGCTGACGAATTCCCCCCGGACGAATTCCCCCCGGACCAATTCACCGGCCACGAGTCTGTAGATGGTCAAATATTTAACAAGGATTTAATGTACATAAAAAAATCTTAGAAAGTATCTTCTTAGAGGTAGAAGCCGATCTTATGCATATTACCTATTATATCAGCTTTTCTGATACTGTGAAGAAGAACGGGGAAATAGATGCTAGAAATTATTATTTTCCGCGAACAATACGCGATAGTAATCTACAGGTAAATAAGAGGTGAACGCCGAGAGACGGCTTAAAGGGACCTTACGTAGACAATGATTACAGAGTTCAAGGTTATAATTCCGAAACGTCAAAAAGAATTGGAGGAAAGGGTCATGGAACGTAAGGCAGCGATTTTCGGTAATGAAGATGGTTTCAGGAAGAGCGAATGGCCTGAGCAGGTATCTGGAGAAGGAAAAATGGAAATCGATTGTGGAAATGGTTATGCTTATTGAAGGAGTGATTGTTTAATTCGTGTGTGAATGACAAGAATGAAAGAGAGGAATCCAGGAGAGAGGCAAATTGAATTAACTCTGAACCGAAGTTGCCGGATACAAATGTGATATATAAATATCGGTACCACTTCAAATTGCATTCCAACTCTTTGCAATTTACGTAAGTAATTGTTATTATAGTAAATATTAAAGTAAGTAATTTGCATCCGAAATAGTACAGTAAGATACTTGCCATTACTGGGGATAAAGGAGATCCCATGGGGAGACTTCTCCTGCTCCGTTCAATAGCAATAGCACAAACACTTACATAAACGAAATCGAGAGTTTTGGGTAAAAATAAATCAAATTCTGTACGATACTGTCAAGCATTTTTTCTTTTAAAAGAAATAATTAGTAAGATAAATATTTCATTTTCGTGTTTAGAAAATTAGATTTTGTTGTTAAAAATTATGCAATTTCAATCAATATAATCAATTTTTATGTTAGAATCATAGGATTATCTTTTTGAAGGAATAATTGGGGAGGAAGATAATTAATTTTTGTGATAAGGAATGGAGATTTTTTTGTTAAATATTAAGCAAATTTTGATAAATTAACTAAATTTTTTGGAAAAAATCATTGAATACTTTCTTTAAACAAGTATAATGATGGACAACAAGAATTTATTTTTGGGTTAAGAAATTGAGGTTTTTGGTTAAAAATATAGCAAATTCTGATCAATTTTTTAAATATTTAGGTAATATATGCAGTATTTTTCCCTTTAAAAGAAATAATTTTTGAAAAAATAATTGATTCTCTCATTCAGAGATTGGAATTTTTTGCTCAAGTTTAAACGAATTTCCTTCCGATATAATCAATTTTTGAGTAAAAATTTTAGTATCTTTTCTTTTCAAAATAATAATTATTGATGAAAATAATCAAGTTTTTCCTTAAGATATTGAATTTTTTGGTCAAAAATGAAGCAAGTTCTGATTGACATAGTAAATAATAAGGATTTTTTCTTTTAAAAGGAATTATTATCAATGAAAAACATTAATTTTGGTGCTCAGAAATTGAGAATTTCAGTTAAAAACGAAACAAATTTCAATAAATATAATAAATGTTTAGATTAAAAGAGGATTTTACAAGAAAATACTATCGACCAAAATACATAATTTTGCTTTCAGATATTGAGATTTTATGCTAAAAAATGAAGCAAATTTCGATTGACATAGTTTGTTATACAGATGTAGTAGGAATTGTTTTCTTTAAAAATGAATATTGATTGCAATGTTTTTTTCTGGTAACTGATTTCTGAGGACGTCAGGGATATGCCACAGCCTTAGACCTTTTTCTGACCCGAAAGAAGATCTTTTCCGGTGTATGGATGGTGGTGCCTTATGGTGCCCATCCGTAGAAAGGGAACGTGGGAAAAGGTCATGTCTGATGTCACTCAGATATTAAAGAAAAGGTAATGACTGGGTGATGGAAACCAACACCAAGAAAGACGCTGGCTTCGTGGCCTGTGTGGTGTGGGAAAGCTTTGGCAATCCAAGAATTGAAATATACAGCTCTACTAGGAGGGTCCACCGCCCAATCTCTTGGATATAGAGACAATAGAGCAGAGGTACTCAACCTTTTTTGGCGCCCGGGCACCAAAAGGCGCTTCCGAAAGCGAAGCGGGCACCACATAACATTTCCGTCCATGGTGTCAGGCCATCCGCCCGCAATATTATCACTTTACCAGTTAACCGTTGGCCGTTTGAAAAAAAAAACGTTCCATGGTAAATAAGATCCAAAATATTACAACGTATATAATTTCATCACAACCTCACATCTCATATGTGAGAACCTCTCATGTGAGAAAGTCTTTATCTCCGAAGAAGATTTGATAACGGGGAATACATCTGGTATGAATGTTTTCGCTGCATGTGCACCGCTGTGTTCCGAAAAGCAGCAGTCCTTGATTACGAGGAGTTTGATATATTGATAAGCTGAATCTTCGCATTTGTATTATGAACTAAATATGACATAGATACGCGTCTTGTTAATCTGGACATAGGCGATAAGAGGGGTCAAATGTTTACGAAACCCAAGACAACCAAGTTTCTGACCCTTTCCCCGCCAAACCTCCACTCTATCCCCGATAGTGCAATCCCAAGAAATAATGTTGTAGCAAATAAAAAAATCTTTTTACCGAAGCTTGGCGGGCACTGTACGAGGTCGCTTCGGGCACCTGGGTGCCCGCGGGCACCAGGTTAAGTACCCCAGCAACAGAGGATTCCACCAGGTATCTAACCCTGAACTTCTCCAGCTGAGAATAGTGTTCCCCCCCCTTAGTGTACCCAATTCGGCCCCAAGTTATCAATCTGTTCTTTCGATTATATGTTATGTGGGCTATGGTATTATAGTTTAGTTTAGGGTTTATTGGTGGTGGTGTTGTGTTTTTTCGTTATGGTCAATGTTAATATTTTGGGGAATTAACACGTTTCTGTGGGGTGTAAGGCTTTATTAGATATAGGTGTGTGTTTGAATGGTAATGAATTTTGAAAGTTATTTGAAATATGGGGATGAACAAATATATTAAGAGAAATTATGTTTTTTTTCCATCGAAAACCGAGCAACCCAGAGACCGTCTCATCTAATATGTATTTTGCAACATCTTTAATTAATTTTTTTCATTATTTTGGTAACACAACATTTTATCTTTTGATTTTAGTTCGTCCTATCGCTTGATCTTTTTATATTTTTTCATTACAACTTTTCGCCCATCGGGGGGCATTTAATCTTTTTAATATAATTTGTATCATAAGGGAGTTTCAAAAAAAATATTCGTTTCATGATTGACGAAAATAATTTATTTCTATGCTAAGAAATTGAGGTGTTACATAAACAATAAAGCAAATTTGGATCAATTTATAAAAAAAATTAGGTAATAAACCAAGGAATTTTTCTTTTATATAGGAATAATTAAAAACAAAGAAATTATTTTTTGCATAATGAAATTGAAATTCTTGACGAAGCAAAATTCTATCATTATAATCAATTTTTAAGAAAGTAGGGCTTATTTTTATAAAGGAATAATTATCAACAAAAATATTAAATTTTCTGATTAATAAACTGAGATTTTTATCTTAAGATTGAAGCAAATTTCGATCGGTATAGTAAACTTGTAGACAGAAGTGGTAGATTATTTTCTTTTAAAAGGAATAATTATTAACAAAAATTATTAATTTTTGTATTAAGAAACCAAGATAAAAAGTAAGGTAAAAATAAAGCAAATTTTTATTCATAAAGGAATGTTTTAAAGTCGGAATTTTAGGATTTTTTCTGGAATACCATTATAATAAATATTTAGACTTTTTTCCTTTTTTGGCAAAAATAATTAACTTTCACATTACAAAATTGAAATTTTTGGGTAAAAATAATTTTTTTACGATACTGTCAAGTAAAAAGTAAGAATTGTAGCATTTTTTCTGTTAATAGAAATAATTGCTGAGAATAAAATAAATTTTCAAATTAAAAAATTTAATTTTTTTGTTGAAAATAAGCAAATTTAAATCAATTTGTATGTAAGAATCATAGGATTATGTTCTTAAAGGAATAATTAGCAAGGAAGATAATTAATTTTTGTAATAAAGAATGGAGATTTTTCTGAAATATATGGCAAATTTGGATCTACTGAATTAACAGACAGTCAGATAAATCTCGAATAATGCAGCCCGTAATGCTTTAAATCCATGTACATTTCACTGAACATAGTGTCTTTTCCAGTGTAATACAGATTAGATGAATTTTCAAATGTATCCTGAAACACTCTCGCACAAAACAAAAAATTTCATTTCCGAATCGGCTATGCTTGGAAGGTATAAATTGTCTCCAAGAGAGATGACAGAAACAAGAGAGACCGACAAGAGAAAACACAAAAGCAAAGACTCATCAACAACTATCTTCTGCTGAGGGATATAAACAGTGGAAAATTTTACCACTAAATAGTTCAAGATTGAGAGCACAGTAAATCCTCGACCTGTTGAACCTCTTTAATTCGTAAACCTCTTTATATAGAAATAATGGCTATTGAGTCCCTTCCCCGTGTATTATATTAGGTGAAACCTCTCTACTTCGTACCTCTTTTATTCGAAAATCTTCATACATAGAGCGTGTAACCTAACCTTCCCGCGGCAAAATATTACCTCCTTATTTCAAAGTAGCAATCATTTCCAGGTTGGATTTCCTTACTCGTAGCATAGAATGTGAGGCGTTACATTGTCGAAGAGCTCGTATGTTATATCCAATGGTAAATTTCTTCCCCACACTTCCATGTTTTACAGAAATGCTTCTATAGAAGTGACTATGTCCTTCATGGAAAATAGAAAATATTCTAAAATGGGGGCTCGAAATAGGAAGATAGTTTTATTTATAGATTGTTGTTCAGCACACAAACTAGAAATAGAAAAATTTAAGAATGTTAAGATTATTTTTTTTTCCCCTTAACTGCACCAGTAAGCTACAGCCCTTAGACCAAGGGGTGATTTCAACAGTAAAGAGGGCATACAGGGCTCAGCTGGTACGATATCTTCTTCGAAATATCAAAAATGGAGCTGATTTGGGTAAAAAGAAGTGGAACTTACTGCAGGCAATGTACAGATTGTGTTTTGCCTCGAATGAAGTGGAAAGCTTAAGTTTAAATTTTTTTAATAAAGCTGGATTTTTTGAGGAAGAGTTGGAATCTGCTGATGCACAAGATACCATTTCAGGTGAACCTAGGGAATGGTCTGCACTTAAACAAGAAATTGATATTCCTGTATCATTTACTGACTACGTGAATGCTGATGATGACCTGGTCACATGTGAATCCAAAAGCAAGCGCAGTGAAATGTGTTAGGGTACAGACTGTGAGGATGAAAAAAGGGAGATGACAATGTATGTGATATACCAATTCCAAATAAAAAGGAAGTTAAAGAGGCATTAAGAACATAGTGTGCTTTTCCCTAAATAGCACAGAGAATTTAAGCCTCCTTCATAAAGTAGAGCAAGCTGTTGGAGCTGAATACAATTAAAAAATGAAAGAGAGAGATATATCTACCTATTTTAACAAAATGTAGAGAGTTAAATTTATAAAATAAACTGAATCTTTTCTAAAATTTGTATGACCATTCCCATATTCCTTTTGGCTAGTTAATACAATTTGACTTGGTGAAAATATATTTATGATTATAATCTCTTATGATGTTGGTATATTAATGCATTTGAATGATTAATATAGTAAGTTGAACACATCAGAGCTTGCTGATATCAATCAACTTCAACAAAATCACAACAGAGCCACTGAAGGACTTCATACTATTGTTTCTCTGCATTGTAGTTAATTGAATACTTACCATTTTTAGTTAATTGTTTTCTTGAATACTTAGCAAATTTATGTATTTATCCAGAGAACTTATTTTTAATTGAAGAGTGTTGTGAAGTGCTGTTGCTGCATTGTGGATTTATTTCTTTTGCCAAACTTATTCAAATATCCATTTAGAAATGTTAGTTGGGGAATCCTCTTTAGAGTGAATATATGGAAGGGCAAAAATTTAGGTCCCTTCAATTTCGAATTACAGAGGTTTTACTGTCTTTTGAAAATTTTCCTCCCGGGCAATTCCGAATTGTAGGTTGAATTGTCTGCCAAGAGTAAAAACTTGAGAAGGAGGTGGAATCTCCTCTTCAAAAAAAATTTAGAAAAAACGGAGTGGCTATGCTTTCTACCAAAGTACATGGCATAATCTGGTTTCAAAACAATCCGATGCAAAATAAATACACCTAACAAGGTTCTTATTTCATTAACACTCGTCTCCACCCACTGGCATGACCTTGATTGACATTTCAAATTTGGTATGGAATTTAAAAAATCGCATTGTGCAAATGTTAATTTGTTCTGCAATTGTGTTGCACAGCACTTTATCAACAAACAACTCAAAAAATTCTAAAACATTCTCAGGTTCACTAACTTGCACCTTCATACCAAAGTCACCAGTAAATTCAAATCGCTCTCTGGCCGCCTCTTCCTTCGCAGTCCACGCATAGGGATGCCCCGGGATGTTCATGACTAGATCGTCGTTCATTGGAATCTCCTCATCATCAGTCACCCTGTCACTCACATGTTTTTATGCAAATGTCCTCATCATCTCCACTCTCCTCATGATAAACGACTTGCGAAGGGACATCCTTTTCACAAATTTCAGCTGACTTCAGATGCATGCTGGAAGAGGCCATTATAATTTCCAGCAAAAGTATGTAGACGATATTAATGTATATTGATATTTATAGAATAAAATATCAAATATATGGGAAAGATGGCAGAGTTGCACGCTATACACTCACGAAACATAAGAACACCAACACCATTCAACGACCAAATGATTTTCTCTTCAGATTCAAAAAAATCTACAAAGTTCAATTCAAAAAGCACGTGTGTATACAACGAGAAAATTTGGCCAATAGGAGACAAGAGGTACATCTGTCAACGAAATGGCACGTGCAGTGGGTAAACTTTTTCCATAGGATCACAGCATCTCAAATGCAATAAAGTACAACCGCAGGGTGCAATAAACCGGGGTCAGTGTTTGACCGGCTGGCCACGTGAGATGTTTCTGAATATCTGTGAAGGCCGAAAGAACCCGCCTTCAATTACTTCAATTGCTAATTACTTACCAACCATATAAGAAGTTGCCTAAGAAGGCTGAGATCCAGGCCAAATGTATCGGAAAAAATTCTCATCAGAAATACCACATTTTGCAGCGGCGAAATGTATTCAAATTTCTGAGAACGAAGTTTTCACATTGGTAATATGTTTCCCAATTTCTAATACCGTGCCTATACAGTTATAAATTACTTATCTACCTGATATGCAATGAGATATTCTCTTAGAAATAATTCAGATTCCTTTGAGAATTAGTAATTTAGAAATTACAAACTGTACTCTTACTTAGCTTTTCGAATTAGCTCCAAAATCTTGATATAAAGTGTTGTCAGGGAATGAATAAACTTTGGGGAGATGTTGGGACATTAGCTATGAGTATAATCTGATAGAATAACAAGTTGTTAATAACTAAGTGTCACTAGAAATTGCCAAAAGGCTAAGCAGCATTATGTTTCATAATTGCAATGATGGTATGCCCTATGATTTAGGAGATTTTACCCACTTTTACTTTCCTGTTTTTCATTTAAACAATTCATTTTTGTCAAAAAGCAATCATAACAGAAAGATAATGTTTATGTGAACAAATCCGAAATGTTTAAGATTGTTACTAAGCTGAAAATAAATTTTACTACAATTTCTTAATATTACAAACATAAACATTGAAACCTTAAAAAATTCTGACATGATACAAGAAAATAAAGGCTATTTTTGAAATCAGCACCTCAAAATACACTACAGACACATTTTCTTGGTCTTGTATTTTTTCAATTACCCCGATTTAGAAGGCTTGTGTAATAATAGAATTTTTACTTTAAAGGAATAATTATCAATGAAAATAATCAATTTTTCTAATCAGAAATTGACATTTTTGGTAAAAATGAAGCAAATTTTCAATCAATATAATCAATTTTCAGGTGATAACTACAGACTTTTTTCTATGAAACAGAATAAGTATTGACCAAAAACGTAATTAATTTTTGCATTAAGAAATTGAGATTTTTGGTTAAATAATAAAGAAATTTTGATCAAAATAATAAATTTTATGCTTATAATTGTAGGATTTTTTTATAAAAGGAATAATTATCAAAAAATGAAATTAATTTTCAAATTAAGAAATTGTTATTTTTTGTTAAAAGTGTAGCAAATTTGATTGTTATAATCAACTTCAGAGTAAAAATGATAGAATTGTTTCTTTTCAAGGGAATAATGATAATCCAAAATAGTTTTTATGTAAAAAACTGTGACTTGCTGTTAAAAATTAAGCATATTTCGACAGATTTAGCAAATTTTAAGACAGAAGTGAGAGGATGCTTTTTTTGAGAAAGAAAAATATGGATTAAAATAAATTATTTTCACATAAACTGAGAATTAGCTTAAAAATGAAACTAATTTCAATCCACATAATAAATATATATAGCTTATAATAGTAGGATTTTTTCTTTTAATGGAATAACTATCAACAAATATAATTAACTTTTGTGATAAAAATTAAGACATTTGGGTAAAAATAAAAAATATTTATATTGATATAGTTAAGTTTTAAGTAGGAATCTTAGGATTTTTTACTTACAAAAGGAATTATAATCAACAAAAAAAAACAATTTATTTTCATGTTAAAAATTGAGGATTTGCTTAAAAATGAAACGAATTTCAATTCATATGATGAATTTTTAGGTTATAATCATAGGATTTCTTCTTTAGAAAGGAATAATTAATGACTAAAATAATTAATTCACTCATTCAGAAAATTAGATTTTTGGTAAAAATGAAGAAAATTTTCGATCAAAACTATTTATTTTCAGGTAATAACTGCAGGATTTTTCCTTTTTAACAGAATAAGTATTGACTATAATAATTAATTTTTTGTATTAAGAAAATTAAATTTTTAGTTTAAAATGAAACAAATTCTGATCAATATAATGTATGTTTATGTATGAATCATATGAATTTTTTTTAAGGAATATTTACAGGGTTTCCCCAATCCAGCAAGTATGACATTTGCTGAGTTTTCCAGGGTAATAATTTCATTTTTCAGGATGTTCCAGAATCACACTGGAATATTATTTTAGCCAAATAGTAGACATGTAAAGATATTTAGATCATTAAACACCCAGGGTCCACAAAATGGTGATTAACAGTTCATAGATTTATCATGATATTTTATTGGCATCTGAGCCAACCCTAGACACAGAAATCGCTTTCAGGATGCACATTCAACATTAAATATAAATTCGTACAAAATAATTCGGTCATTAGTACTTCACCTAAGTTATAAACTATTAAACCTCCTACATAACAAGATAAAGTTTGTGTTTCCATGTCAATCCATTTCTGAGAAAAAGTTGTTTTACAAAATTGATAACTGAAGTAACAGAAATAATCTGCAACGTTTTAGTCAAAAATGAGTATATTAATATGGTATTTCAATTTTTTTTGGTTGGATTGTTAACCATTGAGAAATTAAATTTCAAAATGAGCACTAACACAAACCGATAGATTGTTTCAACTTATAATAAAATACTAACAAAAATTTTACATGATATTGTGGCATAATGGGTCCTCTTATGACTCGTCCTCTGAGTTGACCACGGTAACTGGAGAAACATTGCTTATTCACAATGAGTGTGAGCTCGAATTCCAACTGGGAGAAAAAAACAGACACATCATGCATATGTCGCAAAAATTACGAATGAATGCATTCTGGGAATGGACTTTCTGCATTACAACAAATGCATAGTGGATTTGAATCGGAACTCCCTACGCTGTAAGAACCAGGAGGTGGCACTTTTAGACAATGGGAAGGAATTGCCTACATCGCAAGGCGCCCTCAAGGCTGCTGAAACAATAGACGTTCACCCACAGTTGGAAGCGGTGGTCCCGGTTACAGCAGAAGGGCAAGGGAGAAGATCGCTGGTTGTATCTGAACCAATGCGACTGAATCAGCTTCCGACAGGGCTTGCCATAGGAAAGACTCTGCTGAATCTCGAACGCAACTGTTTGGTAGCATGCGTGGCCAACTTATCTGATGCAAGATTGCAGATCAAAGCAGGGCTGCAAATCGCCATCTGCCAACCTGTTGAGCAGGTATTTACATGCTGCAGTCAGCAGCGAACCAGCAAATTAAGGCTAAATTTGCCTGCTAAATTAAGTAGGCTTTATCAGGACTCATCTCAAGAACTTTCATTGAGCAACCAACAGGATCTCAAGGACCTCCTTTTAGAATTTCCCGATGTCTTTGCCAGTACCGACATGGATTTTGGGCGCATGGGGCTAATTATACATCGGATCAACGTTGGAGACCAATCAAACGAAATCCTCGAAGAATTCCTTTGGTAAAACAGCAAGAAGTGGACGGACTAGTCCGAGGTATGATTGAACTGGACGTAACTGAGCCATCTAATAGACCATGGGCATCTCCGGTTGTTCTTGTAAAGAAGAACGATGGGAGCTCCCAATTTTGTGTTGACTATAGACTCCTAAACTCCATTACAAAGAAAGATTATTTTCCTTTGCTGCATATAGAGGACACGCTTGATACTCTAGCTGGATTGGTGTGGTTCTCTATGTTTGATCTTCAGTCGGGGTACTGGCAAGTGGAAGTAAACGCAGAAGACCACAAAGAAACCGCATTCGCCACTGCGAATGGTCTGTGGCAATTTAAGGTTATTCCTTTTGGGTTGTAATGCCCCTGCTACATTTCAAAGGCTAATGAGGCTCGTACTTAAGGGGTTAACCTGGTCACAATGTATGGTGTACCTGGACAACATTATTATGTTAGGTACTATGTTTAACTCTTAAATGTTCCCCATATCAATATTCGACATTTCCCAAACATAAACTTTATTAATCCCTTTCGAGTTCGAAAATTTTAAATGACCAGGTGATAATAGGGTGCTCTCATAAATTTAAAATATTAACTTTTTAACGTATATCGATTGATAAGTTAAAGCCATTAACGATTGCAAAACAGCACTTTATAATTTTCAATAGTCTTGCTGCTACGGAGCTTCGAAGTTCACGAAAATTTCAAAATTCTTTCGCGCGAAAGGAACGCCTTATGATTGGTGTGACGTCATCTCCTAGTGAGCCCCAGTATGCGAATATTCTTTCTGTTCCGCCTAGACGTGATGGTAATAGTACAAAGAATACAGCGATACTGTGATTCACAAGTTGAGGTCTAGGTTTGTCGAACTTAGCTTTTGACTGAGTGTGTAACATTGTAAAGTGTAAACAATTGCGTGATGGCTGACTCCGGCTTTGTGAAGGCCCATTCAGGGAATATCCCGAAGTTGGATTCTGTAATAATTGCCGATTTCTTCTGCGGCAATGATGGTTTAGTTGGCGCAGAAATACGAAGCCGCAAAATTGAAAGGTAAGAAACACGATTTAAGTTAACTATTTCATTCACTAGGTATCTAGAGCTTGGTTTATATCTGAATTTATCATTGCTTGTAATGTGTACTCGACTTAAGTTTTGAAAAATTACAACGAAACATATTAAACACCGATTTATTTTGCATCATTTAGGTCTGGAAGAGAGACATACTGCGATTATGCTTGGTTGGATACGTCCAAGTGAAAAGAAATTTGAATGTTTGCACTTTAAGGGCGAAGGTGACTCCTGAACATAAAGTGAGAAACAAGTCTTAAACTGTGGAAATCACTGTCAATAAGGAAGAAGAAACAGTAATAAGTGCAATTTGTCAAGACTGTGCCGCGTCTTCCGGTATGCATACATTTTTACCAGCCCTTAATTATTTATAAAATATAGGGTACTGATACAACTGTGCAATTACACATAAGTGATGCTCCTATCGGTCATATCAACACAGAAACTTCAGGTCATTCCATGCATTCAACAAAGGCTCCACACACACTCAAAGAATTTAATAATTTCTCTCTGTAGCCAGTTGCAGCACTAGTTAAGAAAAATCGGAAATATTTTTTTAATAGATATTTTATTTTAACAGTTTGTTATAAATATTCAAACATGGCTGTTTTGGCAGATTTCTGCCTATAAATGACATTTTCAGAGGCATGTGTAAGCCACGTTTAACATAATAGAGCCATCAAAATTAGAAAAACAGATCAACAATAATAAACCTAAGTTTTGTGAAATATGTAGAAGGAACATACATAATTGTTCATATGCTCTGGCACACAGTACAAGTTTTTTTTTAAAGGAGGATGCAAGTATGCTGTGTGCCTAACAATGTGGGTCCATCAAAAAATGAAGATCCAGCCCCTACTTCCATAGAATGTTATTGGAAGAGGTCCAAGCTGGCAGATAATGGAAAGAGCATGAAGTATATTCTTGCTAAATATCTTTCTCCAGGCACTAGCATAGCAGCCCCTAAAGTTTCTTCAAAACATTATAAAAACTGGGCTGGAGAAGAAAGTACAAGGGCAAATATTCAAGCACTTCCAACAGGGTAGTGATGTTGACCAATTATCTCTTCATTTATTAGGTAACTGCTTTAATGAAAAAGGTGCACCATGGTGGTACTTTTGAGGACTTTCACATGTTTTGCTCAAGCAAGATGAGTGAAACTGTGTTGAAGGAAGCATTGGGGGCCACAGTTCATCAAGCAAAGGTTTCCTTGTGGCATAAACTTAGGTATGGGCGAATCACGGCTTCCAAGATACATGAAGCATCAGTCTGTTCAAGAATAGAGGGATCACTGGTGGAACAAATATTGGGTGCTCGTACTCCTGAGACATTGCCCATGAAAAGAGGTAGGGACCTGGAGCCCCAAGTCATTGAAGTTCTTGAGAAACAATTAGGTTACTATCAAGAATCATATTATGCAAGAATTTACCTTTTCTTGCTGCATCTCCTGATGCAATTTAAGGAGAATTTGTTATAAAAATAAAATGCCCAAGTACTATTAAAACTAAAGAGCCCTAAACTTCCCAAGATGGGCATTTGAGGCCCAAGTGTAAAGCTCAAATCCATTTACAAATGATATTATTTGGAAAATCAAAGGTGATATTTTGTGTTGATGAACCTGATTTTGAGACTAGCAGAAATATAAATGTTTATGAAACTGAATATTGTGAAAGATACATTAATGAATGCATAGAAAAAGCCATGAATTTCTGGAAAAAAGCTATTTTTCCAATAATAACTAAGCAACAGTTGTAATTTGCTGCCAAATGTAATGTAAGTGTTAAAGAAGGTACCTTTATAATGTCTATGTGTATTTATTTATCATTGCTTACTTTCTGACATTGTTGAATTTTGCTTTTAAAATAGTATACTCATTTATTTATTGTGAATTTCTGATGGTAAGTGGTACTGGATTGTTAAATTTGTCATACAAAGAAAAAACTGATGACTTTAAAGGGCAGTGTTGTTCTGTGTTTGGTAATATAAAATAATAAAATTCTTGTTTTTATCATTTGTTTATTATTTATCGATTTTAATTTAAGCTATAATAAACTATGATCAATAATATTTCAAGATTAAAGGGCAAAATTATAATTATTACATGATTTACCTTAATGCTAAATTTTTCTGTGAATACTCTATAATTATTCATTTTACGAAAGTATTGGCAGTGAGAACTGTGCTCTGAGGTTACCACCTACCATCGTAAACCTCATGTAGTTCTCCATCTAAAATATTTTAAAAAGATATAATAGTAAAAGATATTTCTCTCTCAAGATATGCCTCAATCATTATAGGTATATTCATGGTTAAATGGTTAAATTATTACGCATGCCGTACGATTATAAAACAACTAACTAAAACAAAAACGCATAAAAATACATCAAAATGGTCTTCGCAAACGAACAACGTTGTTGTCATACTTAATGTCTTCTTCAAATCGTCCCGGCGAATGGCTTTAAGCCACATTTTCATACGTTTTTCTCCTTGGGGCACACTCACAAATACCTTATTGGGCGTACATACGCTTGTGCTTTTACATAAAGGCACAATACACCACTTGTACGGCATGGTTGAAGCTTTTACTCTTCATTGGTCCAAGCAAGACAAACATCGACTGGCACGTACGTGTACTAGGGAAACCTATGTACGCTTAATACGTACTTGACGGGACATGCTATGTACTAGGGAATGACGTCACGCTCAAGAAACATGGCGACGGGTCGTTTCGAGCGCAAGGTTTCAATGCTATTTTCAAAGTAGAATTTTATGAATAATACGAGGGTTATAAACAAAATTCTTGCACAGTAATTTTATATGCAGGGAATACGTTTTAATCACATAATCATTCATTTTCAGTAGAATTCCCTATTGTTGAATTACTTTCTCAATGTATCTCTGGAATACACAAAGGGCTAGGACATGAATAGAGGGGGTAGTCTCAATAAAGAAAAACTGAAAACATAAATGTTCAATTATGACAACATACACTGAGAAAATCCACCTACAAACTGTGAAGCCAACTAATGATTGAAACCACCTAAACTGAAAACAAATTCTTCTCATAATCTATTCCCTCTTTTTCATGCCTAAAAAGAAATAGGGTGCTCCTGGAAACTGCAACTCCGCAAGGTCCCATTCTGCATATTCGCAATATAGCAAAAATGTTAAACGACTATATGGACACAAAGAGTACAGTTACGTACTATAAGCTTTAAATTGGTCACAACAAAACTCATTAAAACGTTTTTTCCCCTCAGATGAATTTTTACTGAACTAACACGAAGCAAAAAACAAGAGACATGGAAAGATCTTTTGTAAAGAGAGTAAATATCTGTTTTTCCAGTTACCTGCCAAATTCCCCGAGTATTCCAGAAGAACAAAATTCCCAGAGTTTTCCAGGTTGGTGGGCCTGCACATTTGAACATAAGCCAAGGGGAGCTTTTTCAGCATAAAAAATGTTTTGAATAACTTGGGTTATAAACAAGTATATGTGGTACTTACATTTAAGAAGACATAAACTACCAAGAAAATATTTCCTCAGCCATAGTTCCTTATTTTCACAGCAAATTGCAGGTCACAGACAAAAAAACTATGGCAAGCAGGATGCGACATGAGAGGGAAATGAATAAACTTTGGTAACCTCAACATATGGTAGTAATTCACAGCAAATCTTTTCAATGTTACATGTGGAATTACTAATTTATGATTGTTTAAATGAGCTTGCAGACAACATTGCATGCCATGGTCACCAAGAGCCAAGCTAGTTTAACCGTCTTCCTTATAGAAATTGGCTGCCGTACAATTTCCTGAGTTTTTTTTAATTAAAATAATTCCCTGATATTTCCCAGTTTTCCAGGTGACCAGACACCTTGGTACTGTGGGCTTAAAAAAATTTTCAAAAAATGATGCTGAAACAGTAAATAAAATTGTTTCTCTCAGAGTTGGGATTAATTTGAAACGATAAATTTGTGTTTTAGACAAAGTTGATAAGAGGGAAGTTAATACCTTTCCTTGATCCTCAGTCAGTAAATCAAGCACAAGACATACAAAACAACTCATAGATCAAACAATGATAAATAAATAAGGATAAGTCGGTTCATAAGTTTTTCTGGTTCTCGGTATCGGTTCGTATCATACCCTTTGGTTCTCACTGCTTTTAGTAATGACGTTCTTTAACTTTGGATTTTCTGAAAGCCCATCCTTGATAATAAGTTGTGGCATATAAGCCATACAAGGAACAGCTATGAAGTTGGATTTTTCAAGTACTGAAATTATATCACGCCCATTGTCCCAAACAACTGCAACAATCTTGAAGGCGCCATTTTTTCAGCACCACAGCCAGGAACTCTCACAGGCTTCCTTTATCTCTGGAAACGGGACTACTTCCAAGGGTCTATGCTCCAACTGAATCCGCTAAAGAAATGAGCAGATACTCCATCCAAACCTGGATGGCTGGTACAGCCATGACATTGTTAGATGTTAATGTTGAAATAATTAGGGAAGTACATGAATATTTGATGGAGCTTTAAAGAATTGTTGATAATGCTCTTTTAAAATATGGTTTTATAAGGTATGAATGAAAAATAAAAATCCCGTGCAAGGCACTGGCGACACTGGGCATGACTTAGATGAAGAGCATTTCGGGTTTGGGTGCAAAATTCAAATCCCTTCCACCACTTCGTGCCAGTTCCTAAGTACTGACTTGATACTGGTTCTAAGGGCCAAGAACCTACAGTACCAGAACCAACCCATCTCTTTTAATAATATAATCAAATGACAACAACAGAGACTTTCATTGAGAAAAATACTTTTTTACACAATGTGTACAGAGAATAAAATACTGATGTAAAGGAATAATCATGCAGATAAAACGTTCTTTGTAATTATTTAAATTTTCTCCGATATCAACAGCTTTTCCACACCCATTTTTCCTCTATGTTTCCATACTCTGTAGAGAGCCAGATCTTTTCTTGTAACAATACCAACAACCTGAGAAAGAATTTATTATTTTAAACAGAGAAGTATGCAAAATTAGGTATCATTATAAAGTAGGTCAAATTCAACTTTTAATACACTTGAGGACTTCAGAAGCACTGAATTTAAAAATAAAACCTTGTAACAAAAGGATTTTTTAAATTTTCAAATAGGATTTTGGCTGAATGAATAATTTATTTGCTGATTCATTAATCTGCCTACAAAATTCAATCCAAAGCAATAGATACTATAAAATGAATGAAGCAATTAATTATTACATAAGTAAAAACCTTTCCCTGAAAACAAGCTTACCTGAGATACAAGTATGATTTAAAGTCATTGACCATGTACGACTGTATGCTTGTATTATATGTAATGTCCAACCACTGCCACCAGATTTATAATCTACTTGTAGTGTTCATGTAATAATAATAATAATATTCATAATCAGAGCAATACACAATGAGGATGCAATGATTTTGAAGATGATAATGAAGAACAAATCATTAAATGATTTCTCAAAATATTCATCCTAAGGACTCCATATTTTTTCAGCAAATTCGATTGAGATAGTCTTTATGTAGCTTCACAAGATTTAATTATTTCAAGTCAGCTGTATCCAATACCAAAGGATAAGGTTCTTCAAGAACTGAACCTAGTAAAGCATCAAAGACAAAAGCATTCATCTAAAATAAAGTATTCACAAAAGTTTCTTAGGTAAATGAAATTTCACCTTAAACCTCCCTTATTCGTGCAGAGGTTCTAGACATCACAGCGTCTCTTTTTAGGCATAACTTTATGTGGTTACCATTTATGACTTCTTCTTTCCAGTAGCTGGAATTGGGTATGCTTTTCGCATTTTCTTTAAAAATCCACATTTCCCTATGACTTTGGCAATAGTAAAGGAGCTTTTTTGAGTTACAGTGCAGTCACGCAGCAAAGCCGATTACTAACTTTTATAGATTTAGTTGTTTAGTTAGCCATATTCACATAAGTGTGAAGATTACTTGTTCAGTCTCCTACCAACTGTTTGTCTGTAGTATTTTTTAAGCAGTACACTGATTTTATTCAATCAGTTCTTGCAATTTGTTTATGGATCCAAGGGTTCCAAAAACCCACATTTTTGTAAGTTATAGTACTAATTTTTCCTTATAATTCTTTGTGTATTTTGAATTCTAACATTAAAAATTGTTTTCAAAATAAATTCAAACTAAAATCGGTCATTATTGCTAAAAATGGCGAAAAAGATTTACAATTAGATAAAATGGGGGAAGATTATTTATCTTTTGGAGCAGTGGTCTGATGTAGAGATTTTGGATGCTAAAGATGTTTCCTCTGGTAATTCCATTCAATCGTCAGAGCATTTCACTGATAGTGAGAAGGAAGTCAGTGATTCTGAAGTTGATTTTGGTGACGACAATGGACATTGTGGGGAAAGAAAACAAAGTAGAAGAAAAACAAACCATGTCCTAACTTGAGAAACTAAAAGCAGAATTTAATTTCCGAAAGACCAGGTTTCTAAGGCCAAAAAGAAAATGAAATATTGCATGTTGATTATTTTTTCACCTAATTATTAATAGGAAAACAATGGGCACTAAAGTTGATTGCTCTATTGAACTAATCTGCAAAATTCAGTTGAGATTTTCACGTGGTAGGGATAAAAAACTTAACAAAGAAATCAAAGTTGAATATTTGGTCGAGCCATTACTTTACACAGGAATAAATAAATTTTGGCAGCTGATTATAGAGGACTGGTAGGATAGAAATGGTTTAGGTGTTGAGATATTAATAGCTTCCATGAACTATCAGATATTTTTAATTTTTTAATAATCCCTTACATTTATCAATGTAAATACTCTAGCTGAGAGAAAATTCATTGACAAATTACCATCAAAACATTAACTTTTTGATACGGTTGTAAAAAACTTAAAAAATCCTTATAGTAAGCCAAAGTTTTTTACGGTAGATGAGCAGTTTAGCTTTAGAGAATGATGTTCTTCTAGGCAATATCTGCGTAAAAGCCCACCCAAATACACTGAGATTCATTTTCATCCATCATTCTGGAAATTTCATTGGATTTTTGGGAAATGATTATGGAAGATAATACTTAAAACTATTGAAACTGACCATGATATCAATTCCATACAATTATTAATTCTAAAATATTATAATTTGTATTTTAACCCAATAGTTGCTTATAATTATAATGAATAAAAAATCTGTGACAATTTACCATAAATGTGTTGATAAAAAAATTGTAAGATTTGAATTGGCAAAACAATAAAAATGTATTTTTTCACAAATAAACAAGAAATGTTGTTAAAACAGCAATAACCACGCAATAGAAAATCACACAAGTAACAGAGGGTTAAAGAATATTTGAGTGTCTAATAACAAACAAGGAAAACAGGTAAAGGTTATTCGCACGAAATGGCGTGCAGCCAGGATTAATCACAAGGAAGAATAGACTTGAAAAAAGTCCGACAGGACCGGGAAACGAACCCGGATCTCCCAATTACCGGTCAGGTGCTCTGTCCATTGAGCTATCCCGCCGGAACATTCTCTCAAGCTATTCGGGAGACTGTGTGGACAAAGGACTTTGCGATTTCGTCCGCATGGCTTCATTTAAGAACCAGCCACACATAGTGATGGAAAGGAAACCTCATTAGGGTGGATAAATAAGGAAAACAGGTAATGGATCTTCGCATGAAATGGCGTGCATCCAGAATAAATCACAAGGAAGAATAGACTTGAAAAAAGTCCGAAGGGACAGGGAAATAACTTACAGTGGAAATTGGTTAACATGAAATTTAGGTGAACAACCTATACATTCGTCTCAACCAAATTTCTTGGTAACACAATCCAGTGCTTTGAGTTCCATGGATAAGAATATTTCTTACCTCTTGCAATATAAAGCATTACAAGTTTACATTTAATGAAATGATTAACTTTCAGCTAAAAAACTAAAAATTTCATGTAAACTCCGCTGGTTATAAATAAATTGCAAAACTTTTGAAATATCAATGTAAGACCTATTTAAAACAAAGAAGGATAAAATTTATGTTGACTGAAATACAAACTTTAATAGAGGTATGAGTTAATGGAAGATACTGGGGATATTTTCAACATGAAAAATACATTTTTTTATTAAATCATTGTTCTATGTAAACCATTTTGGATTATGCTAATGAATTTGCATCATAGAAAAATTAATATAATTACAGAGCACAATTGGATCAATAACTGCAATGTTTCAAATGATATTTTGCATTATAGATTTACATACTAGTCAGTTTCCACCATATTTCACCTGTCTAAAATTGTTGGCCACTATGATCACATCTTCCCACCATTATAAAGGCAATGATTTTCAACCTGTTTAGTCAATTACTCCCAATAATAATAGTTTACATAGTCAATAATTTAGTTAGATATTTAAGTGAATAAAAAGGTGCATTTAAATTACATTCATCTGATATTAAAAATATTACATTCTCTCTCCAAAAGAAAACATACACATTAATACTTAGATGTTCTTACAAAAAGTATCACAACTGACTTTTGCTTTCTTTAATAAAGAGAAATTTACTGTTTGCACACCCCTTATAGATAAAGAAAACTTTGTAAAAACTGGAATGAAATTATGATGTAAAATTTCCCTATCACAGGAGAGGTAATAAAACAGTGCTTAACAAAGATGCATGAACATTAGACCTATGGACAAATACAGTGCCATAAACACCCTTACAATAATTTGTTTTGGATCTGATTCCTAGAGAATTAAATTTGGAGTAAAATCAACCAAAGAGGTTAACTTAAACTGAAAAAGTGGGATTAACTGGAGTAAATAGCATTGGACAACACATAATTAGCATTATTAATTCTAAACTTTTAGGCCATGAATGTTGCATTTTTAATAATTTTTAAGATGATAACTCCTAGTAGACATCTCATCGATGTTGCAAATGTTTTTTTAAAGAAGAATGTAATAGGAAAGAGGCATACCATCAGCAATTTCAAATAAAAACATTATTCTGAGGCAAGCATCCACAGAGCAACTGTATCAGATCCATGACCCATTAATTTTCCAATCAAAGAGACTAATGTTTACAATGTTTAATTTTCAGTTACATATAGTATGAAATAGATCCTTTGAGTGAGAAATTTGATGACTTAAGACAATAATGAAAACTCACCTCATTGGTGCCGTTAACAACCACTAAATGCCGTAATCCAAGTGCTCTGAAGAGACGAAACACTCGAGGAAGGGATGCAGACTAGAAAACAGATAATCGTGAGCTAATGCTCAACTCTCTCGTACACTACAATTACTTCAGAAATTAAGGAAGTTAACTTACATGCTGAACAGTATACGGAGAGCGATTCATGAATGGTCGCAGATCAATAGTGAATTTTCTCTCTCGCTGTGATACATGGATTTGCTGTGACAGAATAATAGTACCTATGATTTCTACTCTTCAACAAAATATCTCTAGCAAGTACAAAACCATTTCACTGAATTATACCTGAATTGTGGGATAACGAGGGTAGGCATCTTGAAAGAGTTTCATATTAAAATTCACGGAGTTCCAAACCTCAGGAGATTCATTGAAGATTTTGTTTTGCAGCAAAACAATCAGTTGAGATCTGAGAATGAGCCCTCTGAACATACCAAAGGATTTCCCATCACTCTGAAAAGAAAATATATCACCCAAGAATTAAAATAATTACATTATAACAAGATTAAATAAATCTTTTATGTTGCCTTAGATTATCTGGATCTTAAGTCTACATTCCATTCATTAAAAAATTAAAATAGAAAGCAGAATTTAGATCAGTCTCAATTCAAATCACAATGAATTTATTAGTGGTTTAAAATCTGTAATAGCCATCTTTGTCAACGTTCTGTACCTAGTTAATGTATATTTCAATAGCGATGCTGTCATCCTCAATGGTATTATACTTCAAATCGATTCTAAATCACAATTTGGGATCATGGAAACCCATTGTCACAAATTTTATTTATTTATTTACAAAATTCTGCTGCAGTTAGATGAGAGACGGATGGGAGCTACTCCCAAACATACAATACAAAATTCATCAATTAACTCTAAGATCAATATCTGCATTATCAGCAAAAATGAGAAATATAAGAAATAGTTGCACTAGAGGTATGAAAAATTAAATTAATGAAGAAATTAGCAATATTGGCAATTATCCTTAACAAGTGACTCTATTACATAATAAATATATACTCTGCATATCAAAAAGTGTTGACTATGAAACACGTATGAATAAAAACCAACCTCAGGTAAGGAAGATGGCTCAACAACAGGGAAACCGTTGTACGTTTCCTTACGGAGGACATCCACAATATAGCCAACAGATTCAACAGTTTTAAATGTTACCACTGGGTGAGTCATTATTTCACTGGCATAAATATTGTTGGATAATGGAGGAGGTTGCCATGGCAGAATTGGAACACCACTGAGTTGAATATGAATATCATATAATCCCTGAAATTTGTAGAAATAAAGCCAAATTAGGACATAGATGATTAAAGTATCCAGTAAATTTAACATCAATAGTCAGTAAATTATCATAAGCTTGCTTTCAGACATTTTGACTACATAGATACTACATTCGATAGTGCACATGTGTACTTCATGTATAGACAGACTCCCAAGTTTCACAGATTTTCACTTATTTATATTCGTTAGAAAAGATAATTTCAATCTCGAAAGGCCAAATACAACTACTACTCTGTGAACAGGCCCAGTGGACCGCAAAATGTTGTCAAAAGGTTCTCTATCCCTCTCTGTCATTGGCGGTTTGTTGCCATCCTTCCCAAACTCCAAGAAGCTGCAGATCCTCCTTAACAACATCTATCTACCTTTTTCTTGGGGTCTTAGTCTTATAGAAAGAAGATGGCACTAAAACAGACTAGCAATATTGAGGTAAGTAAAAGAATACTTTGGCAACCAATACAAGATGATGGGAAATGCCAAAGAGGAAAATCAAGAGAAAAGCCAAGACTATCCTATCAATTCTCCCCGAAGAGATAATGGGCAATTAAGCATATGAAGAATGGGAAAGCAGGAGGAGCAGATAGGGTGCTGACAGAGAACGTGAAAAGAGAATGTTTCAGAACAATCACTCAGTAACTGTCTTAAACAAGGGAGAATCCCCAAGGACTTGAACCACCAAAGAATTGCCCTTATGCACAAGAAAGGAAGCAAAGAAGATTTACCCCCCCATCAGCCTCCTTCCAGTTGTTTGCAAGACATTCATGAGGATAATAGCTGAACGTTTGAAGACAACCCTGACACAAAGTGACTCTTGCTAATCCGGCCATTTCTTGCACAGAGGGGTGCTGGATTACTGTGGGTGCCAAATTACTGACAAAGGGAGACTCACTTTTGTCTGAGGATTTTGTTGAAAATGTTTGTGGTGATGCAGGAAGTAGAGTAATGAAAAACTGTACTGGTGTTCATCTAAATGGGCCTTAGTTTTGTTGCAATAATTAATTGAAAATTTACTATCTGAGTATAGGCAACCCTGCATTGCACACCCGCGCTAGACCAAATCTGTAAGGAATAACCCACTCTTTTCGAGTAATATGAAAACTTGAAACTCCACATGTGGATAAAGATCATGAATATATTTTATATATGATGTTTAATATTTTGCTGATGGTCCTTGGTTCAATCCCAGAGAGTCATTTACATTCTTCAATGCATTTCTAATGGAGATAACAGAATCTTATTTTAGGTCCTTCCTGGTATGATATAAACTTCAAACTTTGAATTAAATAAGATCAAGTCCTACCAAGTTATAACATATTATCACATATGCCAATAGGTCCTGGGTTTGAACCAGGAATCTCTAACATTAGAAATTGCTAAATATTTTAAGATTTTTTCGAACCCCTTCCTGATAACATAGAAACTTAGAACTCGGCATGTGAATAGACACCATAAATAAATTTTAGATACATCGTTTAATATTTCCCTGATGGTCCTTGGTTCAATCCCAGAGAGCTATTTATATTACTCTACACATTTCAAATAGGGATAATTAAGTCTTATTTTAGGACCTTCCCAGTATGATATCGAATTCAAAATTTGAATTAAAGAAGTTTCATTTCTACCAGGGCGTTATATGTATTCGCATCTTCCAAAAGATCCTGTGTTTGACACCAGGCTTCTCTACTATTTAAAATGTATGGCTGGAATTTAAAATATTGTATGATTGATTTACTAAGAAGGTGGAAATTCAATGACCATGCATGTGAACAGAAGTAATAAATGTTTCATAATCTTTTATATTATGATCATTGGTTCGACACCAGGGCACAAATTGTATTCTACCATTCAATTAAGCACAAATACAGAATTTCGTTTCAAGACATTCCCGATAATCGACTTGGAATTTTACAAACGGTCAGATTAACAGTTTAATGCAATTTCATCTCATAAAAGTCCTGGATTCGACACCAGGTCACTTGGATACAGAATCGATATTTACTTAGAGAAATTTGGGTTCCTTTATCCTGAATTTTCAAACCAAATAGAACTTTGCAAAGTACAGTACTTTAATCATATGTTTGCAATATGCAATCTACTATTACTCGTATATATATAGGATACAAATTGTAACCATGATCCACATGTGTCATTGACTTGAAAATTTTACGATATACAGGCCAAGGTGTGTAACTGCCAGGAGAAGGCGGACTTGGGCGCTAGATCAAAGGTAATATTCTATGAGAAGAAATGAAGGAGAAAAAGTCTGCTGCAGCCAGGACCCGAACCCGGATCTTCCACTTGCCGGGCGGATGCTTTAGCTAATAAAGCTACCGCGACAGAACAGACTGTTGTTGCGGTAGCTTAATTGGCTGAAGCATCCGCCTGGCAAGTGGAAGATCTGGGTTTGAGTCCTGGCTGCAGCAGACTTTTTCTCCTTCATTTCTTCTAAAACATTCAAGCATGTACATCATGCTTGAATGTTTTATTCACATCAATATTCATCGCTTAAATATTCTAAGTAACAAATGTATGTAAAGTTTGTATTACAATTTGCAGGTTTCATTTTATTTGCAAAATTAAATAGGATATAATGTTCCTACAAACTTGAGACAATAACTAGAAGAAAGGAAATTAAATGAAGGTTCTTATTTTGGTAGTGTAATATTGTTTTATTTATTCAAATTACGCTGCAATTAGGCCATCAGGCTTGGTGACAGCAGTGTAGGGGGAAATACTAAATTACAAACGATTGCCTGGCATTCACCCAAAGACGGTAGGGAAAACCTCCCACAGGAAATGAACAAACCTCAAATTACAAGAACTAGGGCAAAATGAACAAAAATTTTGCGATTGGGATTTTGGGCCCTTCTGACATCAAACCCATGATAGTGAAATCTGAATTTTTCTGGGGGTTACTCGCAATGACCAGGACATCGTAAAAATTTCAAGTCAGTGATACTTCTGGAACATTGTTAGAATTTTTATCCTCTATAGGTGTATAGGTATATACGGAGAAGCATATATATATATATATATATATATATATATATATATATATATATATATATATATATATATATATATGAGTAAAATGTTGCTTGCATATTGCAAGCATATTGATAACAGAAATTTCAAGTCAGCATCACATAGAGAGGGTGTTCAAAAGAAAAAAAAGGATTGAAAATATTCTTAAAATTCACTGTAATTTATCCGCCCGGCATCGAACCCAGGACTTCCTTGTAAAGTCATCCTCTAGCATAGCAAGAACTTCCTATCATTTCAATAAGTGCAACAAAAAAGAATGAACAACTACCCCAATGTATTTTATATGGCAGATATATTTACCACCCGGCAATGGACCCTGGTCTTCCTGGTGATACTTACTATGCAGCACAACAGAAGATCACCATCTCTAACTATGTGTGAAAATTCAAGCAGAAATATTGGCTGCAACAGCCTCAAATGACGTCCAACTTTTCACATATATTCCTTTTGTGAGAAATATTAATGTGCTCTGGCATCGAACCCAGGAACAGCATGGTCTTATCTAAATTTTTTCTTAATCCAAATCTTAATATACATCTTCAAGCAAAGTAAGAACTATTCCTATTATTTCGATAAGTGCAAAAGAAAATAATATAAAACTACCCCAATGTGTTTTATTTGGGAGATATATTTTCCACCCGGCATCGAACCCGGGTCTTTCTGGCGACACTTCGTATGCAGCACAACAGAAGATCACCATCTCTAACTATGTGTGAAAATTCAATCAGGAATATTTGCTGCAACTGCCTCAAACGACGTCCAACTTTTTTTCTTTTTCTAAGTATGACTACATCAGACCAGCACAATGTTTTGAAAGAGAAAGTAAATTAATACTGTGAACTAGTATTACTTATGTTAAGGAAAAAATTACTCCTATATCTTTTCTGATTTTTAATCTTTACTTGTTAGCATTTTTCTAATTTCGATGAGAGCTACAATGCTAACGGACACCATAATTATACTTTCCAAACCAGAACATCAGGGAATTAAATATGTTAATAATAATCCTAGGATAAAATAATAATTAAATACCTTTATATCTAATCCTTTTTATGAACAGATCCATGATTAGGAAAATATTTAAGAGCAAACAAAGAAATATATTTTGAGTAAACACAGACCTCATTGAAGTAATCCCCAAACCATTTGGCAGTGATTAAGATGATCATCAGTGGTAGACCAAATGAAATGTTTCCAGTGGCCTCAATCAATATCACTGTGAGACTTATGGTCATCCTCACGACACCTCCAAGCTGAGCGGCAGCACCAACGAGAGCATATTTCCCAGGATTTGCCCAACCCTATTGGAATTAAAACAAGGAAATTGAAGGACAGACAATTTCAAGTCAAGGCATGCATCTACTCAAGGATAAACTGAAGTGACTGACTGGGGAACAAATCTTCATCCTCCACTTTCTGGGGCAAGATTACCAATTACAATATAAACAGGCAGCCAACATTCTCACAAATTGACATATTTCTTAGTGGATTCATTTCCTGTAGATTATATTGGCTCACTTATCTTTCAAGATACAGTGTATTTAAAGTGTAATTTCAGGATGTAAATGTAGGACAAAATGCTGCATAAATAAGCTATTATGATCAAATGTAAATTATGCTTATTTGTGTGTGGGTGTATCCACACTTGTTAGAAAGTTGTCAGGATTAAGCATTCCTCAAATCTCACTTTCTGCATGAGGGTCATTCCATGCCAATTTGAAAAGGTCCCTCGAGGTGACCGATTTTGATCAAATTTGGCAAATCGCTTTAATTTGATAAGAAAATGAAAATCCCTGAACCATTTTGTAATTTACACTATTGTTTACGAAATATTGCAATGTTTAAAAATTATCAATTTTACAAAGGTGCCTTTGCATTTGATGCCATATCTCCGGTAATATAGAAGCTAAAAGTACCCAATATAGCTTAATTTAAATATTTTGTGTTAGATAAGATAAATATAGAAAATTTTTATAAAATTTAAACAATTTAATAAAGTTTATAACAATTTTAAATATCCAAATATTTTTTTGACGGTGTAATCACACCTTCGATTTTTCTCATTTTTTTATATGTTGTACATACAACTCTCCTCTACAAATTTTAAAAAATTGGTGAGGGTTATATTTCATTTACGAAAGAAAAACATTTTTGAGTATAGGCGTGACGCTCGCTGCGGCGCCGTGCCGTCCTGTCTCTGCGCTGAAGGTTCGGTAGTCTGTTTCCTCAGATCTCAGCATTATATGTCTCAGAAATATATTACAGTAAATTATATATTAGTATATCCAAGTATAAGATGACGCATTTTTTAACAAAAAAATAGGATAAAACCAAGTTGTTACATCACTTTCAGACTCACTCTTTTTTTCTCACGTATTTTCTGGAATAGACTGGTTCCTTAATAGTTATAATAGTTTCTTTTGTTCCCACTGCTATTCCAGTGCCAAGAGGATAACATCATTTTCTTCTTGCTATCAAATTAACTTCTCTCCTATAGTTAATTCTAATCTAGTAATATTTGCAGGAATAAAACATCTCCAAATCACTAAAAAATAAAATTTTCTATCTAAATTTGTTAATTACATCCGTTTAGAATATGTTTCTATCATTAACTTACTGAGAATGAGGAATAACCTATTCTACCACAAACCTGTAAATTCACGGAAGAAAAATGGAATCACTCCACTCCAAAGAAAGTCTTCCAATAATATTTACAGAATAACTGACTCCAGGGAAACAAGGAAATGACGGAATGGAAAGAGAAGACAGGGGTCATAAACAGACATTCAACAGGGTAGTCACATAGGAAGTCAATCAGTCATCTCAATATCCTGAATTGTCAGCAACCCTGCACAACAAGATCATTTTTACTGCAACCTTATGAATTACAGCAACTTCATGAATTATTATTACAATTTCAGAATGTTTTTGAAAAATTATGAAGGAATAGTAAGTAATGACTATAAGTAAACAACAAAAATACAAGAGCCAAGACAAAACTGATAACTTGGAAAACTCATGAACTATAACATAACAATCTCACACAGAAATAACCTTCAACAAACCAATTTTAGATGCAAAAATAGAAATGTTTGAAAGCATAATCAGAAAAAAAGATTGACAAGGAAAGAGCAATTACCTGAGCTACATCTTAGTCTTTACTTTTGGATTTTATCCTATCAAAATGACAGTCATGTAAGTGCTAATTTATAAATTAACTTGAAAAGTATAACTTTACTATTATAAAAAATCATTATTCTAATTCTCGATCAATTTCAATCTTAAATTATGACAAAGCTGAGAGAGTACATAACTTCTAATGAACAGAACATACAAATTTCTAAGTATTCAGCTTTTTTCATATCTAGTGAGATTACTCAACATAAGAAGAAATAAGGCAGACGTGAGCACCAATAATTTAGAATCACTAATCTCAGCGCAAATATTTTTTTAAAAACAGAGTGTAATTACTTGCTAAGTCAATGTTATGATAGTGGTTCAGAAATGGAGGATCTCTGATTGAAATCAAAATTAGGCAGGGATGGCAAACCTCTTTGAATCCTGTAGTGTATTCCATTACAATTATAAAAAGGAAACTAAGAATCTTACCATATTTGGCCATAGGTATTCCAAACCCATGCCGATGAGGCGTCCCCATGCAGCTCCAGTGAGAAGAGTAGGAATGAAGAGGCCACTGGACACACTTAGTCCGTAAGTCCAACACGAGAGTAAGAAGTAGAGGGCAAAGAAAAGACCAACGGAGACAGCTTTGTGGGAGCCTAGAAAACAATAAGGGCTAAAGTTAATGAAATTTGAATTAAGAGTTCACACATCTTGAGACATCTGCTAGAATTCAGGATATTTTTTATGATATAAATTAATCACTTATCTTCCAAGTTTAGATTGATTATAGAGTTCGAAAATACTGTAGTAGATAAATAATTACATCTTATATATATGGAGAAAATCATGTACTGGCCACATCAGATTTTTTCATTTAGGGAATGATTGTGTGTGTGTGTTTGAGTGGTATTAATAAAAAGTAAAAATGTAAAACAGTAATAAAATAAAAAAGGATTAATTGGAGGAATGGCCTTCAAAGGCTAAAATTCGCACAGAAAAAGACGGCATTATTATTATTATATGAAAAAAAGTTTTATGGGCCCCATTTTTTATCACAATATGATATATCAACATTAGTCATCATTTATTTCTGTTGCATTTATCTATTTTATATACTTCAAGATGTTCTTCATTTTTTAAGCTAGTTCAGGTACCTAACGGGGAAGCAGTTTATAACTGTTTTTTTCTTTATCCGGATGTATAGGGAATGTGAAACTAATTATTGGAAAGAAAAATAATGATACAGAAGTAACATTTTGAACCATTTCTGCAGAATCATTGTATTAACTGCTGTAGAGTATATTAATGTATTATTTTGCATTTTCTTATTGTATTGGAATGCAAATACTCAATTAAAGTAAAATTTCATAGTGCCCAAAAATAATCCCCCCATCATTTTCAGACGATATATTGACGAAAAAGGGCGATGGCTTACATTCGGGCAAATACAGTACTTCCAAAACATGGGACATAATATGCTGACTTACATAACAGCACATTCCACAACAAATTGGAAACAATACTAATCCTTAATGCATTTGAACTGAAATCTGAAAGCATTTGAACAAACTTTACACATAATCCGTTTAAGTGCTCTTATCCTTTCAACTCCCAACATACTGATATTAGGCTCTTTGAAATCACTGATGTGAAGCAACTGTCATCAAACCCTTCAAAACCCGGCATTTCTAAGTTAAAAGATGATGCATACCAGGGGAGTCATGAAAGATGATGCTTACCAGGGGGGTCATGAAAGAGAGAGCGAACACTAGCCTCTGGAGTTTGAAACCATATAGCAGCAACAGCATTATATTCACCATCATGGCAATGCATCTGCAAAATACATTTTTCAATTTAATCATGGTAAAATTTTGATGGGGCTGATATCTTTATTTCTATAATTCATTCTATTTGTTCATAGTTTTCTACAATATTTTACAGAACAGTTGAAATAAAAAACATTATAGAAGACAGGGTGGCATTGAGGATAAAAATACTGCAGCATAATATCATTGAAGAAATATGAAGGGGGAAAAAGGAGATGCTAATAATGAAAGAAAGAGAAAAACATACTATCATTATGTCTAAAGCAAAGAAAATATGCCTATAATTATATGATTTGGTTGAAACAGAAAAAAATACAAATATTAACAGAAATTTTAAAGGGAAAAAGTCAAGATGCTAATTGCATTTGAACTGAATAATAAAAATATATTGATATGAAAGAGGATAACCTAAGACATAATACGAATAAAGGTTAAGCACTTGAAACAGTGAAGAATCTTTAAGGAAGATAGTAAAAAATATTTCCATTCTGATTCTGAAAAGAAATAAAGGTGGAAGGTTTGAAAACATAACTTGTTGGCAGAGAGCATTTTTTTGCATTCATAATGCAGTAGAATATAATCAATATAGAAGGCATGTTTGAAAATTAAGCACCGTTTTGGCATAAAAATGCAAAAGGGGATTGTACAAAAATAATTTTATTTTCATTATTAAGTACATAATTTAAACTACCTTTCTACATCTTTTCCGCCTTTGTTGAAGCATTCATCATATTGAACAACATGCTTTTGAACCCCCACTTTAATAAAAATCTGCTGCCAATGAAGAAATCCATTGATTAACTGTATTTTTTACACCCTCATCACATCAGTAGCGCTAAGGACCGCTTCATGTGAACGAGCATTTGGTATTTAGAAGGCAGTAAGGAGGACCATAATTTTGCCATATTCTTTCACCAACTTTCCTAACCAATTCCTGATTGATGAAACAAGGCCTTCCTCTTGGTCATGCACATTCGTTCACCATTCGTTAAAATGTTGCATCCACTTTCTATAATTACCATTGCATCACTTGTCACATTTTCACCATACATATTACAGATGACGGTGAATGTCAGCTGGCTTCATTTTTTTTTAAGGAATAACTGACCATAATTCACAATCGGCATGAGAGCCAATGGACTTAAACATTTCAAATGATGAAAAAAAAATGTAAAATGCAATCTACTGATGCTATGATGGTGTCCTCGCAAAGCCAAAGAAACAATAAATGATGTGCATGAGTGCAAAGTGGTGATTTTCACACTGCTGCAGCAGTAAAACAAAATTGTACTTACTTTTCAAACATGCCTCATAATATAATCTCACCCAATATAAACTACAAGAGCTGTAATTTTACTAGAGAGATGTAGAGGAGCCCAAAGGTGATAACTAAATGCTTAAAAACTAGAATTATACCAAAGGAATGGAAACATGATCTTCAAGCATAAAAGTATATAAAAGAAGAATGATATACTGGTAATTAACCAACCCAATAATACAAGATTCAATGAAGGTATCAGAGATAGTAGATTTTTATTAGGGTTTTTAAGGGGATTTTTATAAAGACCATTTACAAGTTTGGAAGGAAGTAGTCAGCTTATTAAATTTATACGATCTTTCTTTATGAGCAGGATCGCCGCAGAATGGAATGTTAAAAAATCAAGGTCATTTCAAGGTTTTTGTCGAGGATTTTTCAAGGTCAAAATACAGTTGTTGGTTTTTTTCAATTCTTCAATTAAAATTCGGAATTTATTCCACCAAAAACAAGGTACAACTTTCAAACTTTACCCGGAAATTAATGTTCATGCGAATCAGCGGCACGAATGGCGAGGGTTGTTTATGAAGGAGGTTTCGGAGTTTTCGAGTAGGCAGCACTGGTGCCAGAATTTGAATGAGTGTTTTATTTTGGATTGAATCAGGATAACGAGTTGGATCAGGATTTTTCAAGGTTTTGCAAAAAAATCAAGACGTTTTCATGATTTTTCAAGGTCAGCAAAAATTCAAGGTTTTTTCAAGGTTCTTGAGGTTTCAAGGTCCTGCGGCCACCCTGTATGAGGAACTGAATCAATAGGCAATAAGCAAACTACTTCAATCATCAATTTAGCAACTCATCCTGATGAAAGAATCCTCAAATTTTGGGATTCTTTTATCATTTCCGCTAGCCATATCACTTTCTTTATTCCTTGGGGTTTTCAGATTTCATGACACAATACAAAAAGTTTAGCAGAGCATTTGTCAATTTAAACACACAAGAATTTTCCTACTACACACACATACCTGTATTGGAAATTTAGTTGGATCTTTGCCAAGTGGTTTACAATCATCCAGAAAGTATATCATACCAAAACCAATAGTTGCTGTAATCATAGCAACAATTGCTGCTTCTATTACCTTCAACCATTTTTTGTTGATACATCTGAAAGATATGAATTTAAATTTCTGTGTTACGATATTTCAATCTATAAAAATATACATTTAAAGCTAATTTTCACAAGAAACTTGACCACAAATGCACAAATAATTTGTTACCTGCTAAACAATAAGTTTAACATAAAAATATTCAACGATTTCCACAATGATAAAATAAAAAGAAAGACAACTGAGTTTTTTGGTATAAAGGAAGCACCAGAGTCAAGGATGCAACACAACTTTTGAAACCAATATTTTGGAAAATATATTTAATTAGGATTAAAAAGCAAGAGAGCTATGCAGATTATTCAGGTTCATAACATAGTTGGAAGGAATCGACTACTAATGGCCAATTCATTTCAATGAATCAAAATGACATTTTGGCTGTGAGAGCATTTTCATTATAGTAATTTATAACATCACATTGACTATTAGAAAAACATTTTCAAGCAAATCGATTAAATTATAATTAGGTAAATATAAGTGGTGAAAGCGTTCCTGGGTTCGATTCCTGGTGGTAGCCAATGTGTGAAATGACCTAAGCTGTCGAAGCACTTTTAACAATACAGCTATTAGAAAGCTCTCCTAAACAGACTCATGTCTAAAGATAGACTGACGAAAGAGCGATGTCCATCATATGGAAAAGGTACCCCTAATTCATATCAAATTCCTTTCTCGAGATATTTTTCAATCACACGCTTCATAAGCAATGACTGTGTCAGGAGGGAGGGGGAGAGGTTACCCTGGGAATCCGAATCAGCACTGCTTTCATCTCCTATATTCCCACCCTTCCTGGATCAGACCATTTGGTGCCAAGTTTCAAATGAAAACGAATCCCGCTAGTAGATGCAAATATGATGAGAACTTTTGCCAAGGAAGGGTGAGGCAAGTTGTAGGAAACAAATCCATGAATTACGTGAAAATAAATTTTGCATTTAATTTTTTTCAGCTCTTTGAAGAGATAACATGCCTCAGATAACGGTTTGCCTGTCAGACTTCGTCTCTCGTGTCAATAGACGATTCTGAGATACGTCTGCTGCAAGACAAATATAGAAACTGATTATACCAACACTTAAGAAATAACCACTCGTTATAATGGACAATCCCAATCCTTTTTGCTGTGAGATGGACAACAGCCAAAAAATCATTCACTACAAAGCAACTCTCCTTGTATGCCGTAATTGTTATAATGGACTTCTACAGTATATCCTTGATACCAGCCGATTTGGTAGTTATTTTTAGCAGACTTTCACAAACACTAATTTTATTTTTGCTATCCTTTGAATAAAATACTTTTTGTTTAGTATTGCATTGCCTTCCCGTTGACAATTTTATTATCAAAATGTAATAATGTATGTTTTAATATTAATGTAATTTGGTTTTAATATACTTAGATTATTATATACTACTCATATAATATAATACTCTTAAAACATCTTTCATGCTGCATTCTTACATATTTTCTGAATTTTTTCATTCCATGGCCATGAAAATTTTATCGTGTCATTCTAGTGCATGGCGATTGCTGTTTATAGACAAGAATGACTAATATTAACAGTAATGATAAGTGAAAATAATATTCAATTTCAAAGCTAATTCCGATGGCAATTAAATCCTTCAAGCAATTAGTACAACTGGGCTTGTAGATGAGAGCCACTACCACTAATGGTACCACCAACTGGGAGCCCTTCACTATCAAACAAAATATCATCCATATCAATTTATAACATATTTTAAATCATTTTAATTCCAATTAAGTCTCCCTATGTTTAAATATGATAAATCAGAAACATATCTGGTAGAAAATAATAATCATTGAACAAACATTTCCAAAACGCAGCAAAAGATTTCATCTTCCTCAAAAATTATCATAACTAATCAGGGTGCTTGAAATATACGTACATTCATACAGACACAGATACATATATACATTCCGGAAACCATAACGAAAGTCAGTCAAACATGTTTACCTCATCCTGAAAACAGTGAGCTTATAGTTGATGTGATTGAAAAGACTTCCAAGGAGACCTCCAATGCCTCCCATTAAAAAAAATACGGGGAATTCAAAGAATTCATAGGTTAAGGATTCAAACTGCCCAAAGTTGAGAAGGCCAGCATACGTGAACTGCCCAGGATGGAGGTGATACGAACTGAGGACAACACTAAGAGTGAAGGAAGACACCATTGAGGCAAAGAATATTCGCCAGGTGAGACTTTGGTTCCAGAAGCTAGCCCCCTCTTCCAAGCTAAACAGGACACCACCTAAAATTCATCATAATTAAATTAAAACATTTTTTTTATTATAAGAGTCTATCAATCAATTTAACCTGAAATCCTTTTTACAGCCAAAATAAGAAAAAGAACAAATAAACTGTAATCAATTTTGAAGTTATAAATGAAGTTTTCTTCAGCTGTTTCTACCCGGCAACTATTACACATGATCTCAAAATAACTCAAACATTTTCTTTACTGCTTCAAATTGACTTCTAAACAAAAATAACACAAACTCCAAATATGAAGACTGCATTATTTTTGTGTGGTGGAGTTTGCAAATTGTTTGAAATATATTATTTTTATTTCATATTCTTCTCTGTTAAGCAAGAAAAGTGTGTCCTTTCCAAATTCGTCCTTTTCATACTCCGAACTTCTCAGGAATTGGATGGATCCTTAAGACAGTTTAATTAGAAAAAATCATATATTTAAGAGCATGGAATCAAAATTATTATTATTTTATTGACATATTTTTGTAACATTTGCAACTTTTCAACAGAATTTGTAAGCAGCTAGTGAAACTTCTTTTTGCAGCTGATCTGATATTGATTTTGTAAAAAATAACCTTTATCAAACTGAAATCAAAATAGTAAAACCTGGATAGCAAAATAATGTCAAGTAAAATTTAATTTGATATAACATAAAAAATAAAATTGAGTAATTTCAATTTATCACATGGAGAGAAAAGAATTTGATGGAAGTGTGGAACTCAAGAAACTTGGAAGAATTGAATGAATGAACTTAATCTACATTTTACTGAAATTTACAATAGATTTATATTCTAATACTATTTAAAATACAAATTCATCATATTTTACAATGTATGCTCTGAATCCAATTACTTCCACAGGAAAATTAACCAGGATTTTATACGATGAATTTAAACTTCTTTTTACCCAGAAGTTTAGATTTTCTACATGAAACAAAATAAATTTCTACAAAAATTCATCAGGCTATTAATTTGACTTCAGGAAGAACAGTAGCAGATCCACGAAAAAGGAGTACATGAAATTGTTTAATGGTAATCAAAAGGAAATGCTTTTATGTATCATAAGAAAAGAATTGGAAAAGTATACGTCAATAATCAAAATGGGGATCTTCCTAATAAAAAACTGAGCCAGTATACCCGTGGAAGAAATCACCACTTTGATTGGTTAATATACACTGGCCAGCCAAAACATTATGAAACATTGGTCCACCTTCGGCACCCAGTACATTGGCTGTTCAACATGGCATGGATTCAACAAGTCCTTCACAGGTTTCTTTAGGTATCTTGCACCAGATGTCCACACACAATTCTTTTAAATTATGGGGCTGTGGTTTTCAGGCATGGAGTAGGTGTTCAATAACGTCCCAAATACGTCCAAGGAGAATTTGGATGCTAAGACATCAACTTGAATTCATTATCGTGCTCTTCAAACCATTGTAGCTTCATTCTCGCCTTCTGACAGGGAAAATTATCCTACTGAAAGATGCCATCGCCAGCAGGGAAGATATTGGTCATGAAGGGATGCAGGTGGTCTGCAATAATTTTCAACTGGTGTTTAATGACGCCTTTGGGCACTACAACAGGTCCTATGGTGGCCCATGTGAAGGTCATAATACTGACGCCAACAGCCTGTGTCCGTGGTACAGTGCAAGTTGTAAGAAGACATTAGTCTTGAAGATGCTGTAGCCAGACAACCATTGACCTGACATAACAAGAATTGTGATTAATTGGACCAGGCAACATGTTTCCATTAATTTACACTCCAATCACAAGGCTCCCATCCACAATGCAATCGTAATTCACAATTTCATTGGGTCAACATGGGTACACGTACAGGTAGCCTCACTGAGCCCCCTATGTTCAATATTGTGCGATTGACAGTATGCTCAGAAAAACTTGTGCTTGCTCCAGCAATGTACCCTGCTGCATAATTTGCCTCTGATCACCACCTATCCTGTTTTACAGAGTAGGCAAGCCTCGGACATCTGCGTTCGTGGATGATACATGGACGTCCAATGCCTTGTCGCCTACTTACAGTAACAGCAGCATGTGAACATCTCACAGGCCTTGCCCTTTCCTTGATGATTGTACTTAGCCTTAGGGCCATCATAACCTGCTCTTTATCAAAGTCACTTACATCAGAGCCTTAACCCACTCTTGCATAAATGGTTCTTTGGTCAACTCTGATTAGGTTATATACATTCCTTACTGTGTCATATGTCATCATCATCATTCTCTTGGTGGGCTGTGGTCATCACGTTTTGGCTGATCAGTGTAAATTAATTTGATATTTTTGATTATTAAGGGTAATCTATATTCTTTCTGAAGATTCAATGACAAAACTGGGAAGTCCAACCCAACTCCTAAGGATACGGTTTTTGAAACAACGTCCAATTAGGATGTGCTTCCACGTTGATAAATCTCACAAATAAGTCATATTACGTTGGATTGTTATAAAATGGATTATATGAATGAAGGTAACCAATTAAATAAAAAATTGAGTAATATTTGGAATTAAAACTCCCAAGTTTAAGACCAAAGAGGAAGTAAAACATAATTTTAGTCACAATCTATTTAAAAAATGAAGGCTTTTAAGCATTTGCATTTGATTTTAGATGAAATAGGAAAACACTCTGAAAACTGATGCAACCGTTTTCATTAATACATAAAACAAAAAATGGCATAAACTGACCAACGGGAGCTCCAAATGCAGCCGCAACCCCAGCTGCAGCACCACCAGAAACAAAATCTCTCTTTTCATGATCTTCACGGAAGTAGTTGAAAAGCTTTAAATCTTTGGCAAATGTAGTACTTTTCCCTTGAGAAATTCCAGCAGCTACCACAGCTCCTGCGTGTATCATGGGCCCTTCCTATCGAAGGGCATTCAATTAGAGTCAAATACTCAGAAATGCAGAAAATAGCAAAAAGAATTCTTTCCTTACCTTCCCAACAGCCAAACCACCAACCACAGAGCATACAACTCCAACAGTTTTAACCAGTAAAGTCTTAATCCGCACAATTCTAGGAACCATCACTCCATTCAAATAGCACTTAACCTGCGGAATGCCACTGCCAGCAGCACAAGGCTGAAAATGAATATCAATTGATTTGATGAGAGCCGCACATAAGCTAAAATCAATAATTTGAAAATGATGGGTCCACCTAAATTAACCAATGATTGTAGAACATCGCTAGACCTTCCATGTTTCAAAAATCCCTGACTGATTGACAACCTTAATTCAGATTCTTAAAATGACCAATACATCACATTACAGAATATTAATGTAGCAGTTCCTCAACTAACCACATCTATAGGATCATATAAGTATCAACATCAAAACTCAGCTTTCTGAAACATTTTCAACTGCATTGAAACAACCCAAAATCAGCTGATTATGCAAATTTCCTACAATATATTAAAGAATAGAATGTAGATTTGGAATCTTCTCCTGCAACTGCATTTTCATGCTTCACGATAATAAATTACATTTAAAAATGATAATCATTAAGATGATCCTTCATCCTTCCTTCATAATCACAGAGGTATCATCAGAAATGTTGCCATCTTTAACATTGTGTATATATTAAATTTGTATTGAATCTTAGAGGTTAAGATACTAACTGCTTTAGAGAAAATGAATTTTTATAATTATCTTTTGTGAAACAAATGTTGCAGAAGAATTTAACAGCTGGTTTATCTAAAAGCAATGCATGGCCATCAGAGCTCACACATTACCAGGGAAATGAACAGTGATTAAATCATGACTTGGCATTTCTGAGCAAGTGAAGAGTCGAAGGAAGTACAAGTAGGTCTAAATATAGTGGTATGAGTGAAACAAGATGTCATTCTATCAAATATCCCTCAAACATGGATGAACAAAGAACTACAATGCCCAAGAATGTTCCCCATAAGTAAACAGAAATCCATCAACATCGGCAGATTAATATTCATATATATTATAAATAAATTTTGAGTATTACCTCGACATACGCTACCAATATGGAGCCAAAAACAACTGGAATCACATTTGCAGCAACCCATAAGAGGTAAGGAATAAGGAGGCATTGTTGAACAGTGCATTTATCAACATCTGTATCAATGTTAAGGAAACTATTACAATAACTTCCCAGAGGAAAAACCTTAATTAAAAATCATCCATAAAAAAAGACCACAAAAAGTTTTGTTTCCCTCATTCTAATCAGAGGAATCTTCAGAAATGTATTGGTAGCAACATCCATAGAAACAAAAGATATGTCAAATTAAAATAACTTTTTAAGAGGGTTTTATAGCTAAATAAAAGTAGGACTGTATTATTTAAGCTTCTGCTTAGATTTTTAAATCGTACCTCCTGATGAGATCAGGTGGACTACACCAGATATTGGGAATAGCAGCAGAGTAGAAAACATTTCACTGTCAGTGATTGATTTAGATGTTACTGGAATTTTTAGAAATTTTTATCAGTAATTATTTTCATAGAATATAAAAAAATTAATTTGTATTTTATAACAGAAGAGTGAAAGATTTTTCCTATACATTTTTGTCCGTCTTGTGCATTTCTGTGACGATGAATGCCATTCATAAATCCTGAGAAATGGCATTCATTTTGGTCACAATCTATTAATTTGTTACGTACAGTAACTCACTAAACATACATATGGCTTTGGGTCATCTGCAGCATGGACATTTTCCTCATAAGCATTCATGCTTTGGCAAATAAGCAAAGGGAAGATGCTTTATCTAGTCCATTAAAAGCTTAAGTAACCAATGAAGGAAGGTTTTAGGTTCAAACTGACCTTAAGGCTGAAACAGAATTTAAGAAACACCCTAATACCCATGTACCTTGAAATTCTAATATTTGTCAAGACTGGTTAAATACTGGATCATAAAATAAAATGCTGAAACCAATATCACACATATAGAATCAAAACATTTTTCATTTTCATCTGGCAAGGTATAGTGTATTTTTGTTCAAATAAATTTACATATAATCTAGGCAAGACGTTCTAAAAGTTGTCATTTTGACACAAGCAGACTAAAACAAGATACAGGTGGCCAAAGATGGATGCTCCAAAAAATAATAGCAATAACCCAATTAAAGTGAAAGCAAAAACCACTAGATGTACACGACTCCACTTTGAAGCAATATGGTAAAAGATTTTGTAACTACAGAAACTACATGAATTGTCAGGAAATTGTAGGGTCGAGTTGCATGAGTGGCTCAAAAGATGTTACATTACTCCATCAGCCAGTGAAGTACGACTAATGCTTTACAGACACTATGAGTCCCATTCATCTGGGAATTTCACAGAGAAGAGCTAATTCTGAATCATATTGCAACCTCCTTCATAACCATTCGAACCCTCTGTAAGGTCCAAATATTTTCTATTCTGTTCTGGTGTACAGTATAAGATAACAAATGGCCAAACACATCATGCAACAGCCATAAAGATCACATATCTCAAATTTTTATTTCCTTCTGTTTCCCCTTTATTCACCTAATTAAACATGGTAAGATTACCATGTTATGAAACCATTAAAGAGTCTATTTGTGCCAAGAATGTTATGCATTACATACAAGGCTAGACAGTCAATCAAAAATTTTGTCCTCCAGGTAAAATAAAGCTTGAAAGAAACAGCTGCAAAAAAATGTATTGAATACGGAGGAGAGTATTTTGAAAAATCATGACAAGACTTCATTTACATTTTGTTAATAAATATATTTTATATCACTTTTGGATTTCCCCTCCTAATAGTAACTATTAAAAACACTAAATGATTACTAATAATATTTAAGCATCCCAGAACTAAGAATATCATGACATACAATATATATATATATTATGATATACAATATAAATGACATGACAATACTATGTTCGTTTCATACCTTATCATATTTAACTTGTCATTAGTCTTTAATTATTATAAATTAATCTTGTTTATATCTTTCTAAAGTTAAAATTATCCTAAAAAGGAATAATCCTTTTACTTAGTATAATAATTCTTTATCTCTAATCTTAGTATAATCATCAGATATTTCATCTGATGATTATCTTTTGCCTCTCAAATTTTTGTAAAGGACTATGTTCATCAAATTCTATTTTATATGGTATCAGGATTGTTACCGAGCTCAAATTTTGAAATTTGTATTCAACTTTCAGAAAATCATCTATTGGGCAAACGATTGTTTTGAGAGCAAAGTGTGGTTAGCAGTAGAGGGGCCAAAAATTTCAACCCTGGCCCAACCCATTTGTCATGGAGCCTGTTCCCAACCAGGCCCAGACAGAAACAAATTTTTGTTCTTGAACCCGAAATTTCCATAAATCACCCTGTAATTAATCTTTTTGATTCATGAACTCATAATTTTTTACCCCTTCATGGAGACTGAGCATTTTGTTTATCCATTGCATAGCAACTCTAAGAGGCTTTCGCCCCTATTCAAGAAACTAATGCTCTTAAAGGACAAATAAATCTTTCCTTCCCGAGTTATTAAAAGGCCAGAGCCAAATCGACTGCTGGCTTTACCAGGCACGAGCCCAGCCCTTGCAGACCTCTAGTTAGCAGTGATGGCATGGCATGAATACTGATGAATGAAAGAGGATCGAGGACGATAAACAAAAAGAGATGTTTAGAGGAGAGGATTTGAAAATAATATAGATGAACATGGATATTGTCATTCTTACTGCTTGAACAAAAATAATTCAAAGAGTAAAATACAAAACATCAACTTTGCAGGAAAAATCATAACTAAGATTTTCCTGTTGAAATAAGGTCAGTTTAGTATGAAGTTGATAGCAAGAGACAACTTTTCCAAGGAAAAAGGATTTCTGAATATGGGTAAATAATACAGTGGGCCATAAAAGAAGAATGTTTCTTTCTTGCGGCTTTCCTCTTAAAACAGAAGATAAATGGAGAGGGAGTACAGAAAGTTAAATGAATGAGGCTTATGAGAAATAAGGAACTAAGGAATATCTTTACAGCGATTTAGAGAAGCAAAATATATAGGTAAGAATAACAGGACTTGAGGAAAATTTTGCAAGTATGAAGTAAATAATGTTCTAACTCCAAAAGGTAACAGTGGAACTTAGGAAGTAGATGAAAATAAAGAGAAATAAAAAAGTAAATGGTAAGAAGTGAGGTGTCTTCATTTGAATTTGAGTTTCAATGAAAAAATTAAGCCATTCCTACAGTAAGACTAAGGTGAAGGAAACAAAAATCTTCTGGAATCCAATTTTGAGAATAATATCAAATTTAAGATAAAGGTAACCGTCTAACAAGTAGCATCAAATATCACCATTTGCAGATAAATAACCTGTTTTCTATAAGGATACAGTACTTCAGACCTCCATATTTTAGGCTGGATAATTCTTCGATAGTTATATCAATTAAGGAGGCAATTAGAGCTGTAATTATTCCAATCATGAAGAACACCAGCCATCTTGCAAGATTTTTTTTTACAACAAACTTGTACCCTTTACTTCGGTCTTCGTCGAGTAATAAATTGTTCTCACATATATCATAATCTAAACTCTGGAAAAGAAGAAAATTCGTTTAATTAAAAGAGTTTTACTACAGAAATCTTAAGTGACATATAACGACAGTGAACTCTATCTCACTTCAAATTTTGCAGAAAGCACATTTAAAGATCCTCTTTCTATGGTCCCTTGCACCCTGTCAACACGATTACTTAGGCCTTGCTGGTCCTCCAAAACATCACTATTCACGGAAACACCCTGAAAAAAAAAAACAATTATTTTCTTGCCTCTCAACAATCTTCCTAAATATAGAGCAGGAACATTTGAAACTACCTCATCGCGAGCTAATATCATGATATCGTCGTCCTCTTGATTGAGAACATCTGACTCCATTGTCCCTATGCATACATTTGATTCTTGTGTCAATGAGTCATATTCCATAGCTGAGTGAATAATATCCTGTAGTGACATTCATTGGAAGAAAATTAGACGATATCCTCCCGTGATATTCATTTAAGGAGTGGCTAAAGGACCTAGATTTGTAGTATGGATATTATTCTACGGAAGCATACTTAAAAGAATATTTGTCATTCTTCCTTTGACACTTTGATATGGATAATACGAAATATATGAAACTTATCGAAGTGGGAAATAATGTAAACATCAACAGAAATATCTCGAGTTCGCTGTTTCAGCTTCTACTTTCTGCCACATTTATTGTTAAGGTCGCTGCGCCCGCTATACGTATGATGATCAAATGACATCGGTTAGGCGTTAAGTCGGGGATGCAACTTAACGGTATTGAGAATGGGATTTCGTCGCACCGTGTCGCCATCTATTACGAATGGCGCGTACTAAATTACACGGGCGGTAGCCTAGCGGGCCCTTTACGTTCATTCCATCGCTAGGCTATATTTTATGCCGTTATAGTTCTACGATAGTTTTTCTCATATTTACGGCGAAAAAGTTTAATATTTCACTGATTAAATACGTGATAAGGAAAAATGTTAACATTTTAAAGCTCGAATACTTTAATATACACAAAAATGCATAAAATATTATTACTCAGTATATATTACCATTACAACTGAAAAGTTAACTGTGCATTGTTTAAATACTTGATAAGAAAAAAATGTTAACATTTGAAAGCTCAAATACATTAATCTACATAAAAAAACATAGTATGAAACACCATTTACATTGGTGATCAGAGGAAAATTCCTCTTGCTTTGAACCACAATATAAATCATCCGTGAAGGCTTTCTGGATCTTTAAATAAATAGCATGTAAATAAAAAGAAACAAAATATGAATATCTTCACAATTTATTTTTTTTAATGCAAAGTAAGATCACATTGTATCACACAATCTATACAACAGAACATTAAATGACGAGAAAATTTTCAAGAGTACAATAAATAGATTTACAGAACACAACCAAATTACCAAATGTCTTCATATTGGAGATAATTATGAGTGGAGATATAAAGAAAGAAGTTTTGGAATACGAATACCTCATCAACATCCTTTTTTTCATCCTGTTTAACAATCATTGTTTACATCATCATTAATGTTTGTACAACTTGATGAGGTAATCCATCATTGTCTGATCAAAGTTTTCACCGCCTAAGAGTATCACCATTTCTGAACCTATCAACAACCTGAACGAAAAATTCTCATTTATATATTTGTTGGTAATAAAAGGGGAGAAATGAATTAGAAACATGTGAGATGAACACTAACCTCAATGACGTCATTATCAATAGTCAGCAAGGAGACATCGAAAGTTTCATTAGTATTGGTGTTGTCATTTTCGCACAAGTGCCCAAGCAAACAAAGAGCCAACTAAATCCAAGCTTTTCAGCGGGAAAGGCAGAGAAAGATGGATTTCCACATAACTTCCTCCAAGATAAAGACCTAATAGTTTAATAGAAAACAAAGTCATACCATCAATTTTAATTTTCCATCCATGAAGTTTTGTAAACAAAAATATGTTTTCAAACGTTTCCATACATCGAAAATCTAGCTTCAGGAAGACGACATCAATACAACAACACTCTCGAAATATTATAAATACCTTTCATTCGTTCTCGGAAATCTATGGAATTTTAATTTTGGGTTTTCAATCGAATTATTACACATATCCACACACATAACACTGATGCATTTAAGTTGTGATTTCGTTTCACAGCATTTATTGAAAACTAAAAATATTATTACAGTTTCCTGAAATTTTATAATGATGGAGAAAATGTTTGACCATTTATTTATTAACTTATATTTGTTATAGCATTTTTTTAATTCAGGAAAACTCTACCGCCCCTACCGCCAGTACCACCATCTCTATCAAATAGCGGGTACTAACTCTGACGTCACGAGGGACGAGTTCGCCAATTTAGCGAATTTAGCTTTCTTCCGGGTGCGTTGGGTGGCTCCGTGATGTGGGTGGCAAGTCAGGACGAGGGAAATGCTGGTTTCAACCAAAGCAGTGCGTGTCATAGAATTTTGACGGAGCATCTTGTGTAATTTGAAGGGAAGGTAATGTAAACGTTATCAACAAAGCTTTGTGATTAATATTTTTTCGCGGAGCACAGTTTGGAAAACCCTGGGGTCTGATCATGTAACTTTCGTATCGAGTGATAGGTCCCAAAAAAGTGATAAATCATTACCTAAACTAATGAGCGATATATTCCAACGATATCAAGAAAGGTGTAGTCACGGGCCGTAACGAGCGAAAAGATGGAAGAACAGCTACTGACGGCTGTATCTTACGAAGAAGAACGTTGTAGAAGAAATTATTTACGTGTTATGAAAAGGAGATGATAGACTAGAATAACCCCTTCGATGTAGCAGATAACGATTTCATAAAATACTAATACATAAGGCTGCAGGTTACTAACTATTTGAATTAAAGAAAGTCTTACATCAGCGGTGGGATACACTACTTTCCCAACCAAAGGAGAGGGGATAGAAGATTGTCATTCGTGTTAGAATGCAACGTATTTATGTTCTAGGTTATGATGGTATTGGTATGAAGGTATTTACCTTTATCGTAACCATAACATAAAATGTAAAATAGATATCTCTTTTACATCTTCCAGTTATTTGTAATAGTAGATTTGCGCTGGTTTTTCACATTTCCCTTGTTGGTGACTGTGTTATTGCTGTGGATGTATCTCCTTAGATTCACTTACGTTTTTTGTATACAAAGCAAAATTTTTCCTTTTCAATATCAAATAAAATTATTTATTATTATTATTGGTAAATTTGCAGTTTGGCACCGTCAGGGAGAAATTCTATATCTCAGTTACTATTAGAGTTACAGAAACCATTCATACACCATTTTAAAGATATAGAAGTGCGGCTTAATTATATGATAAGCATTTATTCCTAAGTGACGCGGTTTTGTAGAAAATTGCATCCAAAAATGACCAATTTTCGAAGTTTTTCGTCTGCTTTTCCGCCATTTTTTATGTTTCCTCGGGAATCCGCTAGGGCGATTGTAACTTATTTCAACTCTAACAGGCGCGCATTTCCTACTCGGTTACGGGCTTTCTTGATCAAAAATGGGAGTTGGGTGGGTGTAATAATGAATGATTTCTTATGCACAGTTCCCATTTCCCTACTCAGTTACGGGCTCCTTGAGCAAAAAGGGGTGTTGGGTGGGTATAATATAATGTAAATTCAAGTAAGATTAAGTAAAAATTAAGTAAGATTTAGCCGTAATATCTTCTGAATTTTCAGAATTATTGAGCATTTATGAATATAAAACGTTCCCTAATGCCATTGATATGAAGATATTTACGAACTAAAAGTATGCCGAAGAAAGTATTACGATAAATATTAATATATCTGTTCAAAGACCTTGGAAACAAATTTAGCTTGCAAACCAACTATAGCTAGCGATCAGGACGTGAGGGTTACTATCTTTTTCTTAACACAAAGCAACATTTGCGACAAAAATAAACGTTTTTTACATTTTATTCCCATATTAGGATTGAAATGAGACATTTATGTGTATATTACTCATTGAAAATATAAACTAATTCATTATCTGTTCCAAGTAATAGTTATTCAACAAAAAATTGAAATTTATGACGTATGTTTATTACAAAATTATGCACAATGATGCGCGTAAAATCACATTTGAATACTCGGTGATCTCAAACACGTAAATCTTGCTGACTTGTCATATTAAAGAGTCAATAAAGGAACCAAGCATGGATTAAGCATGTAATAGTTATGATAAGTATAATAATTATTATTAGATATGAAATTATTTCAGCCACCTATAACTGGTTCTGAATTTTAAAGGAAAATATTCAATTGGATATAAATGCTGAGGAATCCTCCAGTTTTCGAACGGTAAGGGCGGAGTTAATATAAATAATAAATAAATTATTTATAATATTGATACGACTGGCCTCGAATAGCAGAAACATCTTCGAAAAATGGTTATACCTTTTCAGTATATCGATAGTGGTTTTTTTATCTAATACTATAGGGGATTAATTTAGGCTTAAAAACAGAAAAATTAAAAACAAACAGCAGCAACATTTTTGTTTGACATCCCGATCTAATTATGATGACACATGTTTTGTTTTAACAATTCCATTTCGTAGCTTAGAATCTTGAAATAAATGAGTTATATATGTTCGTAGGTAACTATAAATAAGAAGGATATATTTTTACATACTTTTTTAATCATGGACAATATCATCTTTCATGGTAATAATAACACCCATACTTGTATTATTTGTAGTTAAATTATAGTCTGTAGGGCACAACTCTAAAAATGCATAAAACTCGATACAAAAGCAAAAGAACCAAAGTGGCCATATGTTTTGGATTGGATTAGTCTGTAACTGTGTCTTCAAATTCCTCCACAATGCCATCTAGATCTGATTCCTCGTTGGAAATGAGTGAAGAAATGTTCTCATCTACACCTGCAGGTGTAACAACTTCCTCTTCATCCAGTTTTCGAGAGATTATCGCTTGAAATTTTAGCTCTTTCGGTTTCCAGTAATTTCAAGTTGTGCTTGATTAAAATAGGTTTCAAAGCTCTTTCATTAGTCCTGCGGTTTCTTTTTAGGTTGTGAATATTTCCGTGCTTGCTAAAACTTCTTTCCTTCGCCGAGGATGTGGGTGGAAGTGAAAAATGTTTACGGCAACTCAATAGACTTTTGTTTTTGGGCATATTCCCTTCCAAATAATTAGAGGCGAAAGTGTTTTAGATACTGAAATGACGTATGGTGTCTTCCACTTACCATCAACAGCCACGTTGTTTGCCATCTCGGAATGAATTTCAGCTATATTCTCTTCACTGAAGGTGGGATCTGATTTTGCGAGAATATCAACAAATTTGAAAACATCAGAAATTTTTGATGGTTCCAAGCTCGAACCTTTTCTTGAAGGATCAAAAAAATGGCAAATGGGCCTTCGTCGCGGCCATATCACTTCTCTTTTTAATTAAATTTATTATTTTCCCACTGCGACCATCAGTAATTTCAGCTGTGATCATACAAAAATGTTTTACTCTTTCAAAGGGATCCAGAAAAATGCAGAAGACTTTGCTAAGCTGTGGTTAATCATTTGCCATGTCGATTATGAAAGCTTTTACTGGTTTCAGAAAGTCTTGCAGAAAATTTTTTTAAATCCAAAAGTTCAGTTTCGGACAGTACAAGTTTCTTTGTGTCGTGACGAAGCCTCAGGGATAGATTCTTAGGATTCGCATCAATCGCTATCTGTTGCAGCACACTATTGCTAGTAATTAATGCTGTGGATCAGAATCGAGTTACTGCAGGGTTTTTTTAAGTAATAACAATTTTTTTGCTCTTCTGAACATATGGAAACTAAGTTCGAACGATGATACACACGCCCAAATAATCCATGCAAAGATACGTCTCAGAGCTTGAATGCAGAGCACTGAATTTGATGAATTTTAACACATAAAAATGTTTCTACACTTCATCATAGATTGCTTTTACAAAGCTTTAAACTCGTTTTAATTTTATCAGGAAGACAAACTTCCACAAAGTTACGCCTGAAATTGTTGATTTTATACAACGCATCAGTGTTGCAAACATATAAACACTTGCGTTTCATATAAAATCATTTTAGAAACTAGAGAAATACATTCTTTACAAGTTATTAGGTCAGGTCAACAACAAAATTTACTAATCAGGATAGTAAATCTATCCGATAAACCACGAAGAACGCCTAACAAAATTGACGAAAAAAACATTTTTTCACGTTTTTTTTCAAACGTTTCATTTTTTTCGAGGTTCCCATCTCTACTTCAAACATGGTCTCCGGAGGCCATTCCTGTCCGTCCGTCACTTAAATCGAGATATCTCAGTCACTCTAGTAGGTACTAACACTCATTAAATATAACCATAAGCCGCCATCTTTGATGCATAATCCCTGAAAATATCATCGAAATGTGGCTAAATCTAGTGGGGTAAAAAAAATAATAGCTGATGGTGGCAAACTGCAAATTTACCGTAAATATAAATGGATTGGAAGCACTTAAAAACAATGATTAAATCAATTTTTAAACTTCTGCATGTAATAAAATAAAATTTATTTACCTTTTTGGTCTATCATACGATGCTGGAGGTTTGCTACAACTTTACAACTCGCCGTTCAGCTCTTCAAATATTACAAACACTGAATCTAGGAAATCTTTACGTTCTTCGCTAACTCCATTCCCGTCAATCGCTAAATATACATTATTGCAAATAGATTAGATTTAGTACATAATTCAGAAGAATTTACTTCAAATCTTGCGCAACGTACAAGAATATTTATACGTAACCAGTTGAATTGATCGACAGAAATCAATTTTCGGTAAACCACAACTATAAAACTCATTCATTTTATGAAAAAAACGGTAAATAATTACATTGAAAAATAAAGCTTGGTTGCTACAGACTTGTCAACTACATTCGAATTTTTAAAAATTCATATCGTCAAGGGAATGGGTTTGTTTACACATGGTAATTTCGTGAAAATTTTCGTGTATTTTATCGAAATTCTCGCAATTTCGAATCAAAAACGATATTTCTCGACCAAAATAAGAATCTTTAATCTATTTCCCTTCTTTTGATGCTAGTTTCGAACTATCATGGGCTTGAATCCAGATGGATTCCATAGGATATACGTGTACTTTTTGCAGACTTAATTAAAATTTTAAAAATAATTACAAATAGTGGTCCCAGGGAGACCTGACAAATTCCAGAAGAAACAAATTGAATATATATTCTTTTTTGGCCATAAACTTTTGTTTGAATAGTTTGTTAGAAGAATGTGCAAAACAATATATTCAAAACATTTTACATTATAAAAAACACTAATTCATAATTACTTGCTATAATAAAATTTCTATTGGAGGAATGCAAAATGAAGATAGTATATTTTCGAGAATACTTTTTCGAGAATACTTTTTCGAATTAATGCGAATCAAATATGAAAACTGAAAACGGAAAAATTATTTCAATAGTTTGTTTTCACTGGAAAAGAGATTACTAAAAATATCCATAGAAAGGACAATTTCCATTATGAAAAATATGGGAGGATTAACGAATACTCAATAATACCTCGTACAAAAGAAATTAGGAAAGAGGAGGTTATACATAAAAATATCGGATATATTTCAAGTATCTGTAATTGATTAATAAAAAATCGCTAATTCCTTAAAATTAGGAAGAATCTGCGTATTTTAACAACCAAAGTCCAAATTTTTTTTAAGAGATGGCAGCAGCGTCAATGCTTAAAATCAATAGTTCGAATTTTCCTCAAGAGATGGCAGCAGCGACAAAATTTAAAACATTAGTTCCAATTTCCCTCAAGAGATGGCAGCAGCAGCAAAGCTTAAAAACAATAGTTCGAATTTTCCTCAAGAGATGGCAGCAGTATCAAAGTTTAAAAACAAAAGTTCCAATTTTCAGCAAGAGATGACAGCACGTGTTTTATTTAATTTTCAACTCCTAATTTTCTTAAATTATCAACCTTGAAATTTTAAAATTGTATTTTTACCATTTTTAGAGTGTACATATTTTTTTTGAAACTTCAGAAATCCTAAAATAAGTTTCACTTTGTTTTTCAATCAATACCAATTCCTCAAAGCAAAAGTACTATATTTTTAAGTATTTGCGATTTTTTCTTAAATTCCTAAACTCCAAATTAATATTTTATCGCTGAAGCTTCCTCGAAAGAGTATTTGAAATAAATTCATTATTTCAAACCATAAATATATAACTATTTCAGTAATTGATTTAGAAATCCATGTATTAGAAAAATAAATGTATTATGTGACAAAACTTAAATTAAGCCATGATTTGGAGATTTCGAAGGCAAAACATCATTTGAATTAAAATAAATGTAAAGAAGCAACAAGGCTATGTAGCAAATGTACAACTTGAATTTCGAGTAGTAATTAAGAATCTTGATTTTACTCTTTCTTTAACCGACCTTCACGACTTCCTTGAGCTGTTCGTCGCAATTTATCACAAAAATTTTCCAAGTCATTATTCTCTTAAACTTTTGCTATAGTTACCATCTTGTGTAATTATTAATCCGGACGTGAGGGTTACTATCTTTTTCTTAACACAAAGCAACAATTGCGACAAAAACTTTTTCTAAAAAAGGGCATCCTTCTGCCCGTTCTGAATATTTCAACGGTCGCTAGAATCCCTTCTTCCATAATTTTTTTATGCTAAATTATTGTTTTTGTCGCAAAAGTGGGTCTGTGTTATGTAAAAGATAGTCACCCTCCTGTCTGGATTGCAAGCTACAGTTGGTTTGTAAGGTTATTCGGTTTCAAAGGTTTTTATTATGCCTTATATTTATTATGAAGACTACTACGTAGCTCCTCCACCCAATATCCGCTAAAAATCGTGAAATTCGTGCGGTGCCGATGGGTTGAATTAGGTGGTAAGGGTTTCCTTCCTTATATTGAAGAAAATTGGCCTTTTCTTACTGTAAAATTACAAAAAATGGCATTTCTACCCGAACATCCCCCCTAGCACCCCTGCTTCACTCCATGGACCCGTAAGATTGCATAGCATAAATGATTCCCAAATAAACTTCTTCGAATTATAATTGCTCCCTGATTTTCGGCATAATCAGACTTTCCGGTATCTTAAATACTGCGTATTACATGCTACATTGGATAATATTTGGTGTTTTTTCGGCATTTTCATACTTCAGTACCAACATCCCTGTTTAATCAGTGCGCCCGTATGCTAGTAATTAATTACGAATAATAGGCTATCCGAGACATGAAACTCGACGATCACCGCTGCATCTGGCGTCAAAACGCCATAACTAACACTTCAAACATGGTCTCCGGAGGCCATTCCTGTCCGTCCGTCACTTAAATCGAGACATCTCAGTCACTATAGTAGGTACTAACTTGCATTAAATATAACTATAAGCCGCCATCTTTGATGTATAATCCCTGAAAATATCATCGAAATCGGGCTAAATCTAGTGGGGTAAAAAAAAATAATGGCTGACGGTGCCAAACTGCAAATTTACCTTATTATTTACTGGTAAGGTTAAATTGGTTGTGGATTAAATAAATATAATTTATTAATCATTTGAATGAAAGCGAAAGTAACAAAGTACTCTTATTCCTCTTTAAAGTTATACCAAGTTAATATTTTTTTTTAATACCAACAGGTCACTTGGGGTTGACCTCTCATCGTCAGAGGAACTTAAGATGATGACTCTGTACCTTTTGAAGAACACCATACCTTGATATCTTTATCTTTTGAAATAAATGATGCAGTCGATGATTCAATTTTATATTAGAGGAACTAAATAAAAATTCCATTAATTTATTGATTTCCTTCTTTAAAAGTGGGTATAAGTAAATTTCTTACATAACAAGTTTTCCCATAACCTTATTCAGAACATATGAAAAAAGATACCTACATTGTCTGTACAGAGAATGAAATCTGAAACATTATCAAGAATTCTGCACTGCATATTAGTACAAAAATAGAGCTATGAGAACTTGCTATAATGAATATACTCCAAAAGTACAGACCTCAGTTCCTCACATTAAATATTTCTGGAACTACATTCCTACTAGGCACCACCTCTCACTGTTAATGTATTTATCAGCTGGAACTCCTAATACCCATTGGATTAACCATGTTGAGCCTATTTTTAAGTCCTGTAGCAAATGTTTTGAATGATAGACCCAATATATAATCCCGACTAGCTTAATTATTGTCTTTGATTATTAAAGTCCCATATCCAAACACCTTAAACTTGTGTAGATGGATGAAACGGAATCTGTGAAAAGATTCATTAAGTGACAAGGTTTCTTGATAAAAATTGATATGGTCTTGGTATTATATTACCAAGGTAAATGGGTATTTTCCCTCTTTCTTGTCTGTTCAATCAGCCAGTGGTGAACAGAGATCTAAGATTTATTACCAGTTGAGCTGAAACTAGGTCTTTCATTTTGATGTATTGATCTAATACTTCTAAATAGCAAGCAAATTTTATTTTTATCATGCTGATACTTGTTAAGCATATTAATATCGAGTGTTATTTTCCATTTCAAGGGGAGAATAAGTTGGAAGAAGAAGAGGTTTTCATAGTAAAGGAGATTTATTTATGAGTGAGAAAGTAAAGGAAGGAATAATAAAATGGATGCTAAGAAAGAAAATTTGCAGACTAATGCAGAAGATGAAGAGGACTGCTCCATAGTGATTAAAACAGAGGCTGTAGAAGATGAAGTGAACCAGGGTTCTCGTTGTCCTCTCTGTGGGGATAAAATGGAGACAGACAAAGAGTTGAAAGAGCACATTCACAGTGTGCATTTGTCACTTTTTGTTGATGAACAGAGAAAAGATGTTAAAGATGTTAGTAAGGAGAAGGCCTACAAGTGCACCTTCTGCCCGAAGCAGTTCAAGCGGAAAGATTATCTAGTACAGCATCTAAGGATGCATACTGGGGAAAAGCCGTTTAAATGTAATTTATGTGATTACACTACTTCATATAGTTCAGCTTTAAGAACACACATTTTTATTCACTCTGGTGAGAAGCCGTTTAAGTGTGATATATGTGGATTCAGTGCATCACTTAATTCATCGTTAATTAAACATATCCGTATACACACTGGTGAGAAGCCGTACAAATGTGGCATGTGTGAATATAGTTCATCAGATAGTACAGCTTTGAAAAAGCATATTCGTTCTCACACGGGCGAAAAGCCATTTAAGTGTAAATATTGTGAATTTAGTGCTGCGTGTAATTCAAATTTAAGGGCACATATCCGTATACACACTGGAGAGAAGCCACATAAATGTCATGTGTGTGAATTTAGTACGACCGTGCGTTCAGCTTTAAGGCAGCACATTCGTTGTCACACCGGTGAGAAGCCATTCAAATGTAGCATATGCGAGTACAGTACGGCACAAAGGGCTAATTTGAAGTCGCATATTAGTACTCATACGGGAAAAAAGCCTTACCAGTGCCCCACCTGTGATTACGGTGCAACACACAAGCATAGACTGGAGAAACATATGTTGACACAACACACATAGATCTCGATACCGATGATATTTATTATGTACTTGTCTGTGTTATAATTGCTGCAGTCCTTGGCATATCTAATGTTTGCAGCTACTGTTAACTTCTCCATCCAAACATAATGCATATTAAATGTTTTAGTGCCGGCCTCATTTGAGAGGATCAGATACGACAAAAAAAGGATTCTCGCTCCAGATGTCGGGAAGACTAGAAATAAATACATGCTTGATTCAATGGAGGTAGCCTTAATTTGTTTGAATTCCGTAATCAGGATCATAGTAAAATAACTGCAAATTTGCATAGTTATGATATCAATTAAATGCTGTTTAAACGAAAAAGAAATGTCTTATATTTCACCCTGAGCACGAGGATTGGCAGAGGGCGAGAGAATATGACGATGGCTTGTCAGGAAGAAGTACAGGAACCTAATTAGGACAGATAAATCCCAAATCTTTGCAGTCACCAAATTCTATGGGATACCCCCATAAAAATCCTCTGCTGCCTCAGTGTGTGCTGGCCTTATGGGTCAGATATTTATCCACAAGGTGTCATTGAATATTTGTTATGTTCAATGTATGCTAATGAAAATAGTTATGGATCAATTTTGGGCAGCATTGCTAACATGCCCCCAAAACACATAGAAGGCACAACAAGAACTTGGAACCTCACAATAATGGAGATTTTGGGTTTTGTTGTTATTTTTAGATTATCTTTAATGTGCTTCACGGTCTTCCTAGGGCTTTCCAACAATACGAGGGTGGTCTGAAAAGTTTCCGACCTAACAAAGATACAAGACATTTTTTTTCTTTTTCCACAGTCTCCTTGTAACTCTACACACTTCTCCCAATGATGCTCCTATCTCTGTAACCCGTCCAAATAGTACTCGGCGTTTTTCTCTGCAAAATAATTGTTCACGAAAGTGATTGCCTCTTTATTTGACGAAAATCTCTGTCTTCCGAGCACAATTTTTAGATGAGGGAACAAAAAGAAGTCGCTTGGGGCTAGATCTGGTGAGTAAGGCGGATGGTCAAGCAGTTCAAACCGTAATTCATGGATTTTTGCCATGGCAACCGCTGAGGTGTGAGACGGTGCGTTGTCTTAGTCAAACAGGATTTTCTTTTTCTGCAAACGTGGCCGTTTTTCTGCAAGTTCTGCCTTCAGCTTGTCAAGTAATGATGCGTAGTATGCTCCTGTAATGGTTTTTCCTTTTTGAAGATAACTGATTAAAATAACTCCATGACTATCCCAAAAAACAGTCGCCATCACTTTCCCAGCCGAAAAAGTTTTTGAATTTTTTGGAGCCGGTTCTCCCTGTGCAGTCCACTGTTTGGACTGTATTTTTGTTTCGGGCGTATAATGGTGTATCCATGTTTCATCTACAGTAATTAATAAGCGCCAAAACTCGGATTTATTGCACCTTAACTTCGCCAACAGAGCGTTGGAAATGTACATTCGAACACATTTTGGGTCTAACGTGAACAAACGCGGCACCCAACGCGCGGGCAGCTTTCTCATGCCTAAATGTTGATTTAATATGTTACAAACACATGTGTGTCATGTTCATAACCTCTGCTATCTCTCTCACTTTAATTCGGTGGTCATCTAGCACCATTTGGTGAACTTTGGCGATGATTTCGTCGGTAGTTGCAGTTTTTTGGACGTCCTGAACGTCTATTGTCTTCCAAGCTCTTACAGCCACGTTTAAATTCAGCTGCCCAAAATTTCACTGTGGTAAACGATGGTGCAGAGTCCCCATACACAGAATCCAACTCATCTTTGATTTGCATAGGAGTATTGCCTTTCAAAAAACAAATATTTAATGACAGCTCGATACTCAATTTTGTCCATTTTCACAGAAACACATCAACTCACTCAAACGACTGTTACATAACAACTGCGCATCCAAAATGGCTGAAACTTTGGTGAGTAACTGTCAACAGATGAACAATGAAATTCACTAGCTTTTATTTACAAGTGCTGCCATCTTCACGTTGAGGTCAGAAAATTTTCAGACCACCCTCGTAAGTGATAAATTCATTTTAAGGTCCCAGATGTTTGGGTGCTGATTAAAATTCATATGGTAAATTATTAGAAAACCCTTTCTCAGATACAAATTTAATTCTGTATTCTTCACTTACGACAAGCTAATGAAGCATTTAAAACCCTTAAAATATATTTCCAAAGTTCTCTAATGATATGCCAATCAATTGATTTTACAAATGACACTCACTCATCATAGACCCATATCATATTCCCATGTATACTTTGATCTTCTGCCCTTCACTCAATTTGCATTGGTTAGCCTTCCTCTCTTATCTCCTCTATCCCTCATGTTATTTACTCTACAAGCACAATATATTTCAATATTAAATTCTTTAACAATACTGACTGCAAATAATAGAAAAACAAACGATTTAGCTTATTTGGTGGAGTTCAATGGCAGCAATATCATTTACTTTATTAACATTTTTAACGCTTATTTCTTTGATTTTTAGAAGATCATGATGCCATAAGATAATGACATTATTGCTGAGTTTAAGAGAAGATTTTGCTCACACCAGGAGCCAGTGCAATACATTGGCAGTCACTGTTTTTTCTTTGAGATACTTTGGTTGTAAGGAGCCATCCTTAAATAATGTCACAAAGTTTTGTTAGGTTACTGGCCTCCAATATGTCTCCCGAGTCTCAGGTGAAGTTTCACACTTGATTCTTATGTCACTTATCTTTCACCTGGGCCCCTAAGGCTTTAATGTTTACTTTTTAAACAAAATAACTACTTGGATATCCACATCTTCTATTTTTTGCTGTAAGGATTCTCATTCCTTATCCCACAAAGCAAAAACCTGCAAAAATCTTCCGCTTCCCCTGATTCCTTTTATTTTTAATTTTTAAGAACATTCCCAAGATTAGAAGAATAACATAGGAATTTCTTACTGTCAAATTTTACCATGCTATACCACAATTTGATGCTATTACAAGCATTTGGCAGCATAATAGCAAGAATAAATATTTCTTTGTTACTCGATTCTCACCATCTATAATTGAATTAAAGTCAATCACATTGTTTGTGTACTGTATCAACTTGAAAATCCTAATGATCCTAAGTTTATAACTGTTGTGAGAAAGAATTTATTCCAGTGTATATAATGTAACCAAAAATTCACATAAAAGTAGGATAAGAAAACCTTGGATAACAAAAGGCATTCTCAAATCAATAAGTAAGACAGATGAAATATATAAAACACTAATAAAAGAAAGTTACAAGACTGATTTACTGGAAATGTTCAAAATTTACGGGACCATGATAAATAATTTAGTAAAGATTTCTAGGAATAAATATTATATGAATAAAATAAATATTGTTAAAGATAAGTCAGAAAAGATGTGGAAAGCAATAGGTCAAATAACAAGTGAAAAACCTGCTCATAGAAATTTAATGGGAAACAAATAGATAAATAAATTTAACGAATACTTTCCTATAACAGGCATATTATTAGCAAAAGAAGTAATGGAGAACAAGGTAACAAATGAAGAACAAGACATTGATAAGTTACAAAATCCAAATATAGTCTATTTTTCTTTTGCCGACAAATGAAACTGATATTATGAATGTAATCGGCAAACTGCGCAATTCTAAAGCAGTAGGATGGAATGGAAAATATATATCACAACATAAAAAAAGTTTAAATAAACAATTGCAAATCGCAATTTCTATTAATGTTAATAGAATTTTACAAACTGGAATTTACCAGAATCTCTGAAGGTTAGTTGGGTATGCCCTATTTATTAAGGTAAAGGGGACATTTTAAATCATGCAAATTATAGACCAATTTCATTAATTAGTATTAGAGCCAAAATAATTGAACTGTTTGTACTAATATCAGAATTTTAGAGTTTGCGAATTAACATAAAACCATATCACAACATCCATTTGGGTTTCAAGTGGCAACTAAGGATGCTTTAACAAATTTAATACAGGAAGTAACTAATCATATCAACAATGGGGATAAACGTGCAGCTATATATTTAGATCTAACGAAAGCATTTGATACAATATCTCATAAATTTCAGTTAGAAAAGATACATAATGTGGGAATAAGAGGAGTCGCATTGAAATTAATCCAAACCTATTTAGATTGGAGAGTGCAAAAAGTAAAAATAAATGACAGACTGAGTACACCCAAGGAGTTGAAATATGGAGTGCCACAAGGATCCATATTAGGACCTATTCTTTTTTTACTGTACATAAATAATTTATGTGAAATTCAATTGGACTATGCTAAATTACAAGCATATGCAGATGACACTGTAATAATTGAATGTGGCAAATATGCTAATGAATAATAAAATAAAGGTTTGGTTGGACAAAAATTTACTGACTTTAAATTTGAAAAAAAAGTGCATAGTCTTTGGCAAGGACAAAATAACACTTATTGAAAATAAGTGTGAACTAGTTATTCACAATAGTAAGAGTAAAAACAGGCACACATGCTTTTGGAACCGGATTGAAATCGTGGATCTTACCAAGTACTTGGAGATTGTAAGTTAAACTGGAGGCATCATATGTATAACATAACTTTTGAGGAAACTATTACATAAATTTTATTTGCTTAAACAAGTACTGGATGTAAAGGTGCTGAAATAGGTATATTTTGCATTGGCACAACCAATATTAACATATGGAGTAAAGAAATGTGTATTGTGTAAAGAATATTTTTATATTAAGTAAGATTTAGTATTTTTATATTGTATTTTTATTTAAATCTAATAATGATTGTATTATGTAAATAGTGTGGTGATATTAGTAATAACATGTCACACATATAACTTTTAAATCTTGTAGAGCCAGACAAGGTACTTGGAAATGTTTATTTTACTTAAAAGTTATTTTGTATAAGAAATGTAAAATTTTAACTGCAATAAATATCTACGTTTTAATATTTGCTATTTTCATTGAATTTCAATGAGCATTCCTACAGCTAATATAAACAAGATTCTGCAACTGACATTTACTTATTTGTGACATCGCACTGTGTGGCGTAAGCCACCTACAATGTCATATATTTCTTGATTCTTTCTCCTTGAGTATGAAATCATTCAAAGATGGTTCCTCAACTATAAATCTGTTTTTTTTTATAAAGTGACTGCTATAACATTTACATTCATTAAAAAGCGACAATTATTAAATACAGCATCTAATCTAAATAGAAGAGTCAGATGTAACTTATGTGAATTTTAAAACATGCTACACAAGAGAAAGTGGAGTGGAAGAGATTATCTGGTCTCAGCTGTTAGTATTACATTGTAACAAGATTAAAAACAACATTTTGAAGTGAAGTTCCTCCTGAAAGTTACAGTTTGTGTATATATATATATTTTTTTTAATTCAACTGGATGTTTATAATTGACCATTTTTTAATTAAGTTCCTTATTAAAGTTATGCATGAGGTAATATTACAAAATCATGTATTGGTTTTTGTGTTAGTATGGTAAACTCTCTTGTAAGACTCTACATACATTACTTCCATTGTAAAATTATTTGAATCAACTATTTGTACGTACTTTTCCATTCTGCTCTTAACTTGGTTTGTATGATTAGCTAGCCACCATCCTGTACAAATAAAACCTTTTGTGACCAGCTCTTAACACCCCATATCATTTATATAATTAAGGGTTGCAACTGGAATGGACTTATAGGCATTGCAGTGTTTGGTTACAATGCTACTGAAGTTAACATTTTATCTGTATCCATCCTCACTTATGGTTCAAATGTTTTATTTACAATGACCCTTAGTAAGGTTAGGGTCTCAAATTAGGTTTGAACAAAAATTTCAATCTTTAAATATCTAGTTCTGATTTACAGACTAGATAACAAATTTAGTCCTTAAAAGAGTAAACAATGGGAGAGTTCAGCATACAACATATATAAAAATGAGTAAATTAATGAGTCACCAAGCCATACCAATGAACCAATGGAAAACCAATGTTGAGCTATGGAACTGAATGGCTAAAAAGGCGGTAAAATCCCAACATTTGGATCAATAATCTGTGATGGTTGATATTAACATACCTTTGGAAGAGCAGCACGATTTTGATGAAAACTTACAAGAAGCAACTTGCTCACCTCAGCCCCTTTCATCATGGAAGGACACTTTTAAAGGATATTTAAAATTTCACTATTTTCATTCAAAATATAACTTCCACCATCACGTTACGTCAATTTCAATAGTGAAAGGAAGCCAAGAATTGTACAAGCTAAACTGAGAGCCAACCACACCATACTCACTGGGCTTCCAATGGGGTAGCATTTGGAAATGATTAAAGGGTTTCAGAAGACCTAGTTCAATTTTTCCAATCAAAATTTAATTACAGAATTTTCATGATACATGTGTACTTAATTTTGCAAGTCATTTGTATTTGGTGCAATATTTTATAAAACACACCTTATCCTCGTCATCAAAATATCATAAATGGAAAATCACGAATGAGAGGCTATGAAAAGATTAATTTCTTGGAGGCTTGAGCATCTCAGAATTAATGGAAACCTCCAACTGGCAACCTGTTTGCAGGTTGAGGACTCTGGCTCTAGTGCATTAATTTGAATGAGGTTATAGGGAAAACTTTAAGTACAAGTATCTCAATAATCAAAATATCAATTCAATTGGTAAGTTTGATATCTTTACAGCACCCACTGAGTCATGGTTGAATGGAGAAAGAGCAGACACCAGTGGTCATTACTCCAGATAAGGGTACCGAAGAGGAAAAGATTTACCTTCTGCTTACTTCTACCAAAATATTTTCCAATGGCATGGTAATTTTTAACGTGCAGAAGGTACAAACTTTAATGCCCTTGAGGGTGGACAGCAAAATCAGTTTACTTGGTGAATGTGTCAATAAACTATGTCTTACAATAAGATTGATTTGCTACTAGCAGAGAAATTTTTTCAAAATGCTAATTCTTCTTACAATTTGCTGTAATCCAACCAAAACTTTTTGGACAATCACAAATACTATCCAAAACTCAAAAAATTCTCCAAGAAAGATGGCTAATAGCAAACACTTACAAATTTGATTGTTTTACTCCATTTTGGAGCTAATTAAAGCATTATCAGGTGATGCAAAAATTTTATAACTTCAAAATAATTATAATGTACTATATCAGAGAATATATTTCTGAAATTTATTGTTCAACAATTTTCAATGAGTTTTCAAGCTTTACTTCAATAAATTTGTCAATAAGCAGTGATTAAACTTGTTTTCTTGGAATGATGACAATAAAAGGCAAAATAACATTTGAACAACTCTTCTTCTGATCATTGTAAACATTCTCCACTGCCAATAGAGTAAAACTATATTTCACTGAATGTGAGACAAGTTGATAACAATAATGATGATACCAAATTCTTGATTTAGTTGTTATTGTCACATAACAGTAGAAGAATTCCACAAATTTTTTAAACTTGATAGACTCACAATATAAAATGTATGCAATATATTCATTAAACTCTGTTTCCACGAATAAAGGGTCAATGAGAAGGCAAACTGTCAAATTTAGTGCAAACTTCAAACTCATTTTAATGACTTAGAGAAACTCCTAAATATACACACTTTAATAACCAAAACAAACAATACACTGGTTAATAACATCTGTAATATGGAAAGAACACGATGACAACGTGCAATTCTAGAACTGTCTTTTTACGCCTGGGATTGTATAATTATTGCCCTTAACACTATATCATAGCAGTAGTAAAACATCTTTCATTTGAATCTTGTCTACGAAGTACATACTACCCATTTCATGTTGATACATCTTAAAACTGGATATTAATCTCATCACGAGGGATATGTCCACCTAGAAATACTTGAGCAATCTGTTGGCACATCAATTACCTTGTTTTCAATGATTTTCAGTTCCACCAGTTTATATAACTTCATTCCCAGGGACCCTATTCATTTCTGCAAATACTCCAACGATACTTTTGTACTTTTTGTCGACTAAAAACTTCAAGCCATTAATAAACCAACATCAATCATGAAACACTTTCAAGAAATATGCATATAAAAGTGTGCACATAATGGTCTGATTCAAAGACCACATTCATTTAAAATATTGATTATCAAAACCAACACTTTCTTTCCATTGAGGGTCACATCTAACTGGTCAAACCCTGAGTTATCCATAATATTCCATTTAAAATACACACCTCAAGTTATAAATGGAAAAGAACAATAACCAGACCAATATCAATAATGTCACAGGAAGAAATGGGTAGCAGCACACTATACTGAAGCAAAGCACTATCAATATGGAATCCTCTCAAACTGATTTGCCCTGTGACTCAATATGTTGTGATTTTCATAAAAATTCACTCCCCACCCCTGCCCTCAAAAAAGGGTTTAGCCCATGTTCACATCCATTCACCATAAGATCACGAATTTAAAATGGACATTGCTAACATGATGGTTTAGCACTGTTCACATAAATGACTAGCACAAAATATAATGAAAAACCCTCATTCCCCACACAATATTATTACACAAATAATCTCTGCATCATCTATTCCTACTAAAAAAATTTAAACGCATAAAAACAATACTGCTTAGGATATGACAATGTTGAAAGACTTAGTATACTTAAAACTACTTCTTAATATGACCCTGTTTGTTAAAGGCTGGATTTTTCACAGATACCTTTGTTCAACAAAAAACACTAAGTCGTTTTAATTAAACATCCGAATTGGCTTCATAAACCTGCTATAAATCTTCAAATAACAAACACCTACTAAAATAAGGAAAAAATTCCTTATCATTAGCGATAAATGATTTGAGTACTCCAATATTGGCTATTCAAGCCACACTCAAAAGTGAGAGTGGGAGAAGGTGTTATCTCCTGCATCAGTACCACAAGAGTTCCTGAGTTTCACTGCCGCTTGGGCCAATATCAACAAAGGGGTCATGAGGGTATGCTAATTGAGAGCACAACCAAAGCACAAAAATGGAAACAGGATTTGCAGTAAAATGGGCAGTGAGGGATGGGGGCGGTAGTGCCATTCTAGAGGAAATAATTAAAATACCCTCAAAATTATTTGGCACAAATCTCAGTTGAACAACCCCTAAGAATGATTACAGTCAGCAATTTGTATGGCACGTTTTTTCAATGGATTTACCTCAAGTATAGAATAATTAACAAGAGCAAAACTTCTATTACATTAACCTTATATTATTTTCAGAAACATGACCCTGATCAGTAAACTATCCTTAATCCTGATCACATGCTGACACCAGCCTTAAGGCCACACTATCCCATCATTAAAAATATACAATGGCCAATGCAGCCAAATTTGTTATACACATAGCAATGACACTGTATAACATTACCGGTTAAAAAGTACCAGAAAATATGACATGAAATGAAGAAATTATTGGTTACTTTTGATAAATTTCAATATTGCAACTATGGTTCAAGGAAGGATAATAGTTTACTCAACTTCCAGTACAAAATTTCTCAGGGTGATGTCACATACTAAATAATATTTAAGAAATGCATACCAACAGCAGTACATAATTAAGGCCCCTTTGCACCAAAAATATAAATTTCAGAACTCAGATAATGATTATTATTGCTCTGAGAACTGTTAATTTATATAACTCATCATATATTATTTGCACGATGATATCAACACACAACAAAAGCACAAACATTTGTATACAATAGATTAAAAAGGATGGATTACCTAAAAAGGGAGAGTCATTTCTACACACTTCTCAGCAAATACACAATTTGATTGAATTTATCTACTTGTTTAAACAGGTGTTAATGGTGAATCCTGATATGCTATAAATTCTCAATATATCAATTAAAATCACTGAAATTCATTCGATAAGAGAAAATTTAGAAAAAGAAACAATATAAAAATATTTACAATAAAATTATAATACAATCTCCTTTCAACAATAATAAAAAAGAATCTTTCTTTTGTATCTTTCTTAATGTCTTTTTACAGGGTATGCTTAAGGAAACTGTTTTTATGAGCCAATGTTTCAACATCATATGACAACATTAAAACTAATAGAGTAATGGTCCATATAGCAGATGTATTCAATTGATCTATGGACCTTACACATCAATAACTCAATCGATATAAACAGAATTTTAAAAAATACTTAAACATCAGAATTTTTTAAGAATCAACAAAAATGAAAAAATATCAATTAAATCCAAAAAAGAAAACTTATAAATATTAACATCATTTCAGAAAACATATCCTAGCGTAATAATGACAA